>JAQGBD010000107.1:0-48952 GCA_034698165.1 Punctoribates punctum
AAAGCATTGCATAGTTTTCGCTTAAATTCATTCAATTATAGTCAATAAAATTGATTGTTTCTGAACTCCTATTTTCCTATTCCAAGGATAATATTTTAATTAAAAGTAATAACTCCCGAGAGGCCTAAAAGACAACTTGTAAGCACAGGACATACAAGTATTAGTCAAGGGATGGGATCTGATAGGTTTGCATCTGAGACCTGAGCGATAGACAATAATTTATTGTTTGTAAGTTTAGTTTCCAATTCAAATAGACAAAAGTGTAGCACATTTTCCTATTTTTGTGGATAATCGGTGTCAGCCGATAATCAAGACAAATAGCCGGAGCAGATCCACCTCTGGATTAGGTTTAATCGCTTTTTGCGGTGAATGTCATCCCAAACACGACAATTAGATTTTAGAGATAAGCTCTGCATTAAAGACATAATTTTTGATTTATTTTGCATTCAATTTGCATAAACTTATCGATGAGTTATTGGGAGAGAACACCACAAATGGTTAGCCGTCAATAGAGTCATACGATTTGAAAAACACAACCATTTCTGCGATAAATTTTATGATCAACTTTTGTAATCAACTGAACAGAAATTCAAGAACTGGAAGAGAATTGAGTGAAAGACTGACTGATTGTGAGCAACAAAATATGATAACCATTGTTATGATAATAGCTTTGCTATGAATTAAACTCAAAATTTCTAATACAGTGTTCGGAGTATCTGATCGGTGAGAGACTCAACTGAATTCAATAACTTCTGGAGCTCTGAATCCAGTAGTTCTCTGTTCTCTGCTTTTGGTTCGACTCGTTTGTCGTCAATAATAGTAATGAATTGTATGGCGTTTGGGTCAGCCGTTCGACAAATTCAAAAATAGGAACCACTAAAGAGTGCGTTTCCTCATAATTGTTTAGTAATTACACGGATGAGAGACTCGGCGGGAGAGTAAAGTTTCAGACAAAAATATAACCGAAAAAAGTCCCAAACCTTTTGTAACGCTTTGAAGGCAGACAACAGTATTTCTTACAGTTTTATAGAAATATATGACAAACAAGTCTTGCAATTCATATCAGTATGACTTATGTGCGACCGATTCAATCGAATAATAAGTTTTTATGGCATTTGATTCACTATCGATTTGAAACCAATACTCAGACCAACAGTGAGACCAAGAGTGAGACCACCAAATCTTATTGTCAGCCAAAGCCTTGCCCTCAAAACCACTTCAGATTCCAATACAATCGACACAATTGAATGTTTTTTCCTAAACTTATTAAACTTTTTTGGAAAATAGAGAAACTTTGTCTCAAATTCTTTTCTCATTTCTAATCTTAATTGAATTCAATTCAAAAAAGAGCACTCTTTTGGAGAGAAGAGTACACAAATGTACAAGCTCATGTATTCAATAAAAAAGAAGTTGGAAAAGATAACAATTCAATGCGACTTCAAAAGAGGGAAATTTAAGCAATTTATTTGAAAAGACATGATTTCATTGAATTGAGGATTTAATTCATGTAATTACCGAAACATATCATTGGTATCAGAGATATAATTGGATCCACTCTTCACTCTTAGGTCTCATTCCTGGCATCGATTGATTCATCAAAGTTTAAACACAATTGAGTCCTGTATTTAGAGCTCCGCTTTATGGCTGAGTCATCAATAGTAGTAATTTTCGTCTATTTTGGATAAACTCAGTTATGATTGAATAAAGTTTGCGGAACAGAACACAACACTCCTTTCCAATCGAATTATTGACATCATTGAGACAATCGGTGCTACACTTTAAGCCTTTCAATAATATAATAACATTTATAGTAATTATTCAACAAATAAAAAGATGAAGAAAATGTTCACTCAGTAGTGAATAAGTGAGAAGTAATTACTTAGTATGACATCAAAACTCTAAAAAAGGATTTCAAACCATCTCTCTCTCTCTCTCTCTCTCTCTCTCTCTCTCTCTCTCTCTCTCTCGCAATGCATTTGATTCTTAGAGTAGTTCTTTATGTCTACAATGGGTTTACATTAATACACATGAAGAGATAAGAGCGAAGGGTTGAGCCGTCAGTGGCATCAGAGCAGTAGTTCTCCTCCAGAAGATGTCAATTATTGATTTTATATTCTGTTCAGATAATAATTGTCTGCTTATGACAACGATAAGTGCTTTTACGCATCAATGAAATCAAGACTTGTTTTTATCGCCAAAATCCTTATCAAATGATTGTTATATATATTTTATGAAACCCTTATTTCAATTCGTTTTGTTTTCAGAATAAGATTCAAATTTCATAATTTCTCAATAAATTCATCCGATATTCTGTGTCTCGCTCTCTCTTCCCAGTCTTCAGCCTCTCTTTGTCTGAAAAATCGTTTTGATTTTTCTTCTAATTTAATGGGAATCCAGTCATCAATAGTTATAAACAGATTTTAACAAATACTGGTTTTTGTTATATTCATAACTGATTTCATTTCATAATATTCTCCAAAAGTAATAAAACAATGAAAATAATGTCAAAACATATAAAGAGGAGAAATAATTTAGAGAATTGAAAAATCGCTTTTTCTCATCATTTGATGACTGACTGCAGGACTGACTTATTTGAAGTTTATTCTTACAAATCAATGCTCTCAACAAAACATATTTATTTCAAATGAATTAATGCGAAACAAAAAATTTTTTACAAATCAATGGAAAATCACAAAACCTTTTGACACTTTGATTGGGATTAAAACGGTTTTCACCGAAACAATGGTTACCCAAAAAATATCCGTCGAGTGTTCTGTTGATTTGTTTTGATTCTGTGCTCAAACTGTCAGTCAATTCATAGGGTTTTAGGGACTGGAGTACAGCTGCAGAATCGGAGAATAGACGAGAAACTGATTCAGAATATGCTCTCGAAATGAAGTCATAACCGGAATAGTAGTCATTGACCAACAGAACAGAATAACTTTGTACTCGGATTAACTAAACTCAAGCTCTGAGTAATTCTCACACCACTTGACTTCACACTGGGATCCGGATTCACAACAACTGAAATGAGATGACTTTTCCTTTCTTTTGATTGATCGCTGGTTTTCATAATAAGAGGTCAAAAGTTTGCAAATTATTTTATTCTGTTTATTATGTTTAGTAAACAAAACGAGGGCTCAAATAACTGACACTTTTTCTGTCGTCTAATAAGAGTAAATAATTGGTTTATTTTCAGTAATTGTCTGTTTAATGAGTAGAAAAACATTTATATATTTTATTTGACAATAAGTGAGTATTCAATGCTTCCCATAAACTATTGGTTCGGGTCTGTGAGCGTCGGTATATCGTCGATATGGTGGTAAGTGAGGCGTATGGCTATCCAGCACAGCACAAGTCAGGCAACTCACGGCAAAGCTCATCAATCGCTGTCCAAAAGTGTGGCACAACTGGCAGACTCTGTGCGACACTTATTACGCTTTTTCCAGTCCAACACATTTTGTGAGAAATGGAAACTCAGAGCAAAAAGTTTTTGGATTTTCTCTCTATTTATTACTGGTATCGATATCTCAGTTTTAGGTGAGAGTGTGTTCTCGAGTGTGTATATTGAATGGTGACTACCAGACCCACTCCAACCCAGAACTGGCAGTTTCTGGTCCGTCAAAAAGCCACAAAAAATACTAAACGACTTTCATATCATACATAAGAGTGCGAAATAGAATTCAAAATAAGTTTATGTAATATAAGAATAAAACAAATGGAAAAGTGTGACAATCGGAGCGATTCCTAATATATATTATATATATTACTCATGACTCCAGAAATCAAAACTTTCACTAACTTTATATGATTTGATTCGTGACTCGCATTCAAACGATGAATAAATACAAGAAACCAATCGAAAGACAAAAATTGTGATTTTTGGGTCAAATGACAGCAAAACTCTTGTAATTACAGTAAATCACAAGCTTTTGATTTAATGATTTTGCAATCATTCAAATGTTTTTAATTTATTATTCAAAACAAACAATTAAAGGCAATAAATGAAATGAAAAAGACTTGATTTATGTTAATTCCGGACAAATATAAATAAGAGGACCGACTCTTGTGTCAACTCCGAGTATATTCCTATGAGTGCAACAAATCTCTGAGACTTAGGGCACTCTCCGAGACTCTCCTCTTTCTCTTTTGTGAAGATATTCTGGTCTGAGATATGCCTGAATATAACGGCATTTATCTTGTCTTATGTTTTGCCAGACATTGATTTATATGTGTTTTCGTAGCGCTTTTCAAATCACTTTTTTCAGTCAAAATAATTTTCTTCCTTTTTATCCCTCTGTTTGGGTCTGTATTTAGTGGCGAACCAATGATTTGTGGCGATAGAGCTCTACTCCAACTGATTCTGTACTTTATTTGATTGAATTTTGCCAAATGAAGGCCACAAAAGAATTCAATGATTAAATGAGTTGTCTTCTCGTCTAACTCTACCCTTTGGTGTCCGCCCCCTTTGACGACCAAATTGTATGAATAGTTGGCTTTTGGCCAATAATCCAAATGAGAGTTCGCTCTAATGATTGTAATGTCAGCACAGAATTAGATCAGACTAAAGCCACAAATAAAAGGGTGGACTATAGCTGGTTCTCAAATGAATGGCCAAACTATGGTCTATCAAAACGCTTTTATTATTATTCTTTGCTTCGATTGACAAAACCAGTCATAAAACTCGGTTAATGTCTTCGCCAGTTGTGGTCATCACTACTATTGTATGACTTCTTCGACATGTCTTTACTTAAAGTCTGTGCTCTTGTATTGGCTTTTAGTTTGTTTTTTGATCTCTCATAAGAGAAGAACAAAAACTTAATTTAGGAAATGATGTCATCTAAAAAGTATTACATATGAGACACAGGCAGAGAGGAGAGGCATATTGTGCGTCACTTTTGCCAATACAAGTCACGTATTTGCTCGCAATGATGGCCATCATTAGTCACGCCAGTCCTCAAATCCTGCCTCATCTCCATCTGATCCCTTTTGTTTCGGTGAGTGTCTCGTCTATGGTCTGAGCGTCACAACTATTTTTGTCGCATTTCATATAAATCCTGTATTTGAGTGGAATGTTATGAGTCTTTGCAAGTATTTGCGGTCATCTTCTCTTCAAACCATATCTGGTGTTCGTATAATCAACCGATGATTGATTCGATCGACTGCTAGTCCAGGGATTTAGAGGCAAATGATTGCATCGGCAAAGACTCACTTCACTCGACAATCACTCACACAATAACTCATTTCTGGAAAAGACAATTGGCTTTGAAGTCAATATGCAAAACATGACTCCGACATCATTTATAAAGCGATTCTGTTCGCAGTCAAATCCATTTTGGAAATTCCTCTAAAATCGTGAGTCGAGTGAAAAGACAACCGAAAACTCATCCAATCATTTGGGTCAGGGCTTTGGCTCACCAATGAAATGCTCATCAAAGCAATAATTGTGCATGTTAAGCTTTTTAACAAATAGATTACTATTGTTTTGTTGTTTGCAAATCACTGTTAAAGTAGTTTTCCTGCAATACATGAGAGTATGGGATGAAAAACAAACAAAACTTTTCATTTGATATAAAATAAAAGAATCAAATCATTTATAAAAATTTTGTTCGGAGGACAGGGAGGACACGAATATAATGATAGAGTAGTCGCTGTTTGTCATTCAGTTTTGTGTTATTTAGAAAATGTTTTGCACCAAAAAGTGATTGCAATCCTTCTGGAGATCACGTAAACGAAATAAAGTGAGGCATCGATTCAATGAACACTTTCTCTCGAGTGAATCCTTTTAGCCAAAGTGAAAATTCACTGCAAAAACCTCTTTAATAGCTGTGTTTCTATTCACAACGGCTCCCAAATTGTAGTTTTTAGTCCATTTTTTATCGTAAACACAGCCCTCTCCTCACCCTTCCATTCGGTTTGACTCACACTTTGCATTATTGTCTTTTATCGTTTCCATTCAAACAATACCAGAGCCAAGGCTTCAATCGTTTGATAGCTATCTTTTAAATATTGATTTATTGAATATAGTCTTGTATTCATCCTGGATAATTTGTAATTTATCTTGTTAATACTGTTAATTAAACTGATAAAAAGATAAACTCAAAATCTAAATAAAGATAAAAGCTTGGTCATCTTCATTTGAATACTAAGACTTTGAGTTACAAGGCTTTCAAAACTTTTGTTTTCTATTTTATAAAATCCGAATATTTTTCACACTTCTGTTGACTCTTTGTGTCATATTCTATGTTAATAATCAGAGATAATAAGCGAAGAGTAAAGGAATGGCATCGAAGCACTTAATACTGTTTAGAGTAGACGTGATTCCACTTTAATGCAGAATTTGGTTGAATCGCAACAGAAGTAGTGTTTGGCTTAATATCGTTAATATTTGTCAAATATAATGAGTCTTTACTCTCAAGTCTTTTATTATATTATAGATGTTTATTGTCCCCAAAGTTGAGTAAATGAAGTGATATTTTTTGTCTTCCAATTGGATTTGAGATACTTAAGAGACTGATTGTCACAATCAATGAGATTAGGATTCGGAGGTTCCTTCAAAATGAGGTAATTCCTTGAAAATTGAACTCATAGTGGAGACTAGTAGTGCATCTCTAAGTGATCATCACTTTTCCCAAACAAATTGTCAATTTTGGCGGCGATTCACCCAATTCTCTGATCAGTTGACTGTCAGCTCTACTGATCACTAAATTTTTATCGCTCTGACTATCTGTTGGGTTACGAGGCCTTACATAACAGTCTATAACTATACCTACGGAGAGGACATACTATTAAAACATTTGCTCAGTTTTTTACTACAATAATAACAGAGAAAATTTCGTTTCATTACATGAAAAATACTCCAGAGATTTGGGCGCTCTGTCCGTCCAGAGGCTAATGTTTTATAATGTCATTGCATTTGTGGCTTTCCTTTCAATGCGTTAACTCAAATAAATGTGTGGAAGCACTCAATGCACTCACCGCTGGCATGTCCTCCTATTTGATGATAATGATGATGATATTACTATCACTGCAACACCACTGCCATCACATCCAACACATGATACCACTCTTTTTCTCTCATTTTCAAAACAAAACTTTCATTTTTTTTGCTCTGAAATACACATAACACTCAAAAAACGCAGTCTTTCCGACCAATACTTTCCGTTCAATTCGACTCAAACTCTCTGTTATTTTCGTTTTTCTCAGTCAACTCTCATTCTGTTCGCCCTCTCCTTCCGCAGGCTTTGTTTCACTTTCAAATGAGCAAAGTATTACTCGTCTGACTCGTACCGAATCGCTTAATCTCCTATTAGTGAACACTTTATTCCCATTTTTTGTGGTCCTCTTATCAAACAGTAGTGTAGTGTATGTCTTGTTCTTCGCGATTATGGTTTCATATAACATATTATTTGAATATAATCGGGATTTTTGGTAAATATATTTTGTAATTCCCTCTCTTTCCGATCATTTTTCAAAACTATGGTTCAGACGTTGCATATAAGCCCTTCCATTATCTTTTAAAATATATTTGATTTTCAGTTGATCTCAAAGAATAGGAATAAATGTTTTGCTGTTTTGCTACGAATGGAACCAAATTTGATTTTAAAGCCTTTCAAAAGGATTTCTATAAGTGATTCGGATTTGTTTCCATTAAAAACATCACATAATTTCTAAGTTGCTTTTCGGCAGAATTGAAGAGTCAGTCGAGAGGACAGAATAAGTGATTTGCCATTAGTTGACCCGAAAACCAAAAAGTTGTGGTCAGCGAAAAACCTTTCATCCAATTGTCTGAAAGTTTGTCTTTTAGTCTTTGTTTTTATTCGATCTAAAGTGAAGTTTGAACGGCAATTGAATTTGGTTCAGAGCTCAGCACACAGTCTGTGCGTAAGACCTGACTTAACATTAGCACAAGTTGTGCCCGAACTCTGGTGCCGCACAAAACCAATGGACAAATGATAGGCTCCAATGGTTTTCGTGTGCAAAACAAGAGTAAGCGTCGAATAAGAGCTTTCCGTGAATTTCAATGTCTTTCCCTAACAGTAGTTGTTTTTGAATCCTCTGGACTCGAATTTGATGGCCATTCAAATGGTGTTAAAAGTTTGAAATATTCAAACTTTGATGACCTCTTCATAGAGGAATGAGTGCCACTTTAAAAACAGTGCGCACCGGGAGCACCGGCACCTGCCTCTAAATTTTCAATTCCGAACTTAATATTTGGCCACTTTTAGAGCCAATATAAGAATAGATTAAATTATATTTCAATTCATTGCAATTTTATGAGCGGTCGGGAAATGCGATACTCTCCCTGTGCTCTGCCTGTGCTCTCCTTGTGCTCGACTTTGCGATGCGTTTGGCATCTCTTGTCTTTGTCGAGCCTTTGCACTCACTATTAATTTAATTCCCATAAAAGTGACAAAACAAGAGCTGACAATACATTTAATAAAAGCTTTAAAACTAAGTTTTCGTTTGGCTTCAAATTTTGTTTCTTCTGTTTTTTGATTTTTATAATACAATAGAAGTTTTTAATAATGTTTTGTGAAAAGAATTTTATGTAAGTATTGGTTTCAAAATCCACTCTAACTTATGAAACAAATAGAGGAAAGAGTAGCGGAGGCTCTCCTTCAGAGACAAAGTACTCCAATATGTTTATAATTGCAAGTGTTGTACGAAAGGAGAAAAAATCACTTTCTCTGTCAGTCGTCGCAAACAGTGGTGTAAATGTTAAGCCCAGTAATGCTATTGTTTCCCCACGACGTCAATCAAAAGTCAATTCTCTCCACAATCAGTTCAGACAATCTGTATGTGCGGTAACGAACCGCAACTCACAGCATAGACAGTCACTGGTAGGTCCCCGGCTTACCATTCCTTTAACTCATTTCTCTCATTTATTATGGATTCAATTTCTTTAATAGGTTTATAGCATTAAAATTTCATACTTTCTCTCAATTATATGTAATTGAAAATTGTTTTTCTTACAACTTATTAGTATTTGATTAACAATTCAATACATTTATGACTCATATGTTAGGAATTCGGCGAAAACACTGACAAAAATTTCAATCTTTTCAAAGGCAATAAAGTTTCACATTTTTGCCGAATTGAATGACTCGAAAACATACCATTTTTTAACATTTGCAGAGAGAGAGAGAGAGAGAGAGAGAGAGAGAGAGAGAGAGAGAGAGAGAGAGAGAGAGAGATTTACTAAGAGCACATTCATTGAAACGAATGCGAATTACTTTTAGCGAACAATAATAATGTAATTTATGGCCCGAAACACACGTTTTGATTGTGAATCAGAATTTGAGAAGAATTCACAAAAATTATTGTTTGAATGATTCACACATTTTCTTAAGTGACTAAACAGATGAGTGCTCTCAAGAGAGCCTTTCGTCACTTTGGGACACACCTGGAAGTCGACACCTATTTAGCGATACGTCCAGAAGAATAAGTTTTCGAGTCGTTTAGCTTCTAATCAGGTATTGAATCGTCGAAAAGTCGAAAGACATTAACCGATCGGTTGAGTGAACTTTATGGAGATGGAGTGCCGTCCTCTGCCGTCCTCTAAATGGCATCTAATAGCGCACAATAGCATAACTCGATTGTGAACTACTGACGATCCCAAAGAAATCAGTAAATTTTGTGCTCACTATTGAGCCCTCTCTTCAATTACCTAATAATACAATTGAAAAATACTTTTTGCCATTCATCGCATTCATTGAAAAACTTGCGAAACAGAAAATACCAGAATATATCTCAAGAAGTGTTTCACTGTTTTTCTACATAAATAACTTAAATGGCTTTCCAGAAGTGAATACACATTTGGACAGAAGTGTCAAAAATATTCTCAAATCACTGAAACCTTAGTGCCGTTTAATATATGAAAATAGTGACCGCAATGCTATTCACTCGCAATATATGACCTGAAAATGTGTTTCCCTCTGACTCTGGAACTGCGATCTCAATGTCTTTCAATATAATGTTAAGACCAAAGAGCATATCAAACGACTGCCACTGACTGCTCCACAAAAACGACTTCAATAAACTAAAGCTGACAAAAATGAGTAACCAATTTGTCGGTCAAATTCGGGTTTCAAGGGTTTCTGGTAATTACCTAAAGTGACAAACATTAAAATAACCCCAACTCTACTCAAAGGTTAAAAGTTAACGCCTATTGTGTTGAATTGGTTTGTCAAATTAGCCTAGTCACTTTTGATTACAAAAGAAAGCGGAGGAAAGAGAATAACCAGAGTTAGACCGTATTATTTCACATTTGAATTGTGTGATGTCGAGGAGAGGACAGTTGATCACCGAAAATGGTTAAACAGATGGACATTATTGGCTTTGCGGACCTCTCAGTGAGTCCAATGCGAAACATAACCAAAATAACACGAATAAAGTTAACTGACTTCAAGTGAGAGAGCAGTTGAAAAATGCAGTACTTTGTGAATACATAAGCAGTAAAGTAGAGTAAAGTGTAGTTTATGTAACACATAAGACAAACCATCGTTTCAATAATGATTGTGCCGTTGATGTGTTGATGCCATCGGAAAGCGAGAACCCCTCATCTCTCTCTCTCTCTCTCTCTCTCTCTCTCTCTCTCAACCCATAAGACTCTAAACGCTCTTCAGTTTTATATACCAGCGAACTATTATCATGAATGTAATGGTAGCTTAAATTGTGGTCTCATTTCTCATCCTTTTCTGTATTGCTCTCAATTTTCTCTCTTGTTTTCCTCTATTAACAAATCGATTGAGTGTTTTGTGAAATGAAGAATGTCTTCAATTCATTCCATGGATGAGTTAAGCTATGAATTTAGCGATACTTAACTTATTAGTTGAATATTTAAATTCATTTTACACTTATATTAATGCTGTGACTCATATGAGGAAAGGGATCAACAAATTGAACAAAAATTTTCGTCGTTTTTCGCGAATTAATGTCTGGTAAAGGAATCTATAAAAACATCTCTAAATCTAATCCTTTAATGTATTTGCAAAAGAAATCAATGCCTTCTTTGGGTATTCATCAAAGATTTGACGATTCAGTGATTTCTCTGTTTTCTCACGACATGAGTCGTCTTCTCATTCTGTCATTAATTTGATACAAACGACTGAATATTTAAGTGTTTAACGAGTTAAACACAAAATCAGCTCAAAATAAAAGTCATGAACTTTGAAAGAAAGATATTCTCACGAGTCGTCTGTCATATAATCTGAAGAGATGAGAGTCAGTGACGGTATTTGTATTTGTTTGCTAAATCAACGGAAGTGGAGCCATGCCTTCAAAGGCCTACTTAAGCCTATGAGAGTACTGCACAGAACCCAACCATTCCTTATCCCAATTATAATAAAAGTGAAAATTAAACCAAATCTATATTCAGACAAATCAGTTGAGTATACAAATAGTTAGTGTCTGCCAACAGTTCTGCCAACAGTTGCCAAATCTCTGAGAGTCGACACCACTGTTCTGTTTTCGTTTGTATTTTACTCGAACCTAATAATCAGTTTTGTTGTCGCCTAAGAATAACGAGAACTGTGTTAATGTGAACTAATATTTTATGCACATATAATCCGATTGTAGCCATCGCTCAGCACAACTCATTTGCATCTTTTTTGTCGTTCAAAGTCAGAGAACTGACTGTTTTGTTACAATAATAAGAAGCAAAATATTTTGGGTCCAAAATCAAAAGTCATAATCTTTTTAGTGACACAGAATAACATTTGCGAAGCTTTTCCATAGAAAACCTGAGCCAAGACAGAGAGGTTTCCACTCATTCTTTTGATAGAACAGTGATCACAGACTTGCCTACAAAATCGACTACTGCCAGGAGTACTCCTCATACGTCTGTCCTCTCTTTCAAAAAATTTTTAATACAAATTTCTCTATTCTTAGAGTATTTTAAACGGAGAAACATTTTACTAGAGATTAAATATCGGAGGAATAGGAGGAATAGGTGGTCCGTTTTCATTGCAGTTGAATTTAATCCCATTGAAAAATTGAAACTTGGACAAAAAATATATATCGAAAAAAATCTATAGTTTATGGCATAAATGAAACGGTATTTACTAAAGCAAAGTATATATTCCTTATAGAAGTGTAACCGAAGTTTTTAGGTGAGCGCAACACAAAAAGCGGTTTAAGGATAGCCTCTAAAAAAGGATCACATAATGCACTTTAACTGAGTGTTTGTTATAATGTAAAGTAGAAGAAGTCGTAATCCTGTTTGCGAAGAATGAATAGTTTTGCTGTACTTTTTGTGATTCTCTCATTCAAAGCCATCCCGAAATAGTGGTGTGTGTGCTCTCCTTTCAAAGGGATCACCAGTTTTGGCGAAATTTTTGTCATTCAATACACTCCGTCCTCTCATTCCGAAACATTATTGTAGTTTAGTTTTGAACCAAAATTGTCGAAAACCTTTTCTAAATATTCAATTGAATCCTTTGCGACCATAAAAGGCAGTGCCTTTCATCAGATGCCTGTCCAAGCATTCTGAATGTCACTTTGGAAGTGACTTTGCCCCTCGCAATAGAAGGCGATGGATATGTAGTGCACACCTGTGCAAAGTCACATATAAATAGACAATGCCTTACCATCCAAACGCTCTACCAAACCATGTGATGAAATAATTGCTCTATTGGTCCACTTTTGTGTACAGTTCACAAGAAGTCCACTCAATGGCCTTTCGAGTTATTTGACAAACTGACCAGTCTCATTATTATTGCATTATCAATGCTCTTGCTATTTATTACGCTTAACCCGAATCATTTCAAGTGTATCGAAACCATTTCAATAGAAATCAGTTTCAGACCAAACCTCTGATTCTGAATCAAATCCAAATGTTTTTTAAATACCAAAAGATTAATATTCAGAGCAAATATCAAACCGTTTTCTCAAACATTTAATTTGTTAGCAAGGTGATAATACAACATTGGCTTACAATTAATGTGTTGTTAAGATGTGATGAATAGATTTTGTCAGTTATATGAGAGGAATATTAATGTAAACATTTCCAGTATTACTTTTTTTTCTTTTACTTATAATTGGAATTCAAAGTTTGTCCATGCTTGTCCCATGTTATTACTGTGCTTGTTCAAATAATATCATTTGTAGCACATTTAATAATTTTTTTAATAACTGGAAGCAAACGAAGATAAGATCTAAACATGATATTTGAACTTTTCTTAAATGGAGTATATTATGTGTATTAATGTAAACTTTGTTATTTTTAGGGCTTAAGTTACAATAGGAAGGCTTAGTTAGGAGTAACCAAGGTTAGCTTTCCACAAATATTCCATCTTTTCTATCAACTCTTTAAAGTTCTTACAATTTTATTGAAAATTGTTTGAATGGAATGGAAGTTGAGAGTGGCTTAACTCAAATAAGTTGCTTGTTATAGCCCTAAAGGACATACCTCATTGTGAAGACTTCAAGTTTATACGATTTTTTACTTTCAAAGAATTTAATAAATTTGAGAAAATATTTCAATTATATTAATGTTAGAAATTATATTAAATTCTTGTCTTCTGTTTGAAAGTCTCTTCTGATATAAACTTATATAAAGTGTATATCAATAATATGTGCGATAAAGTGATGACATTGTGTTGTGTTGTTTGGTATGTGAGCGCACACTCTCTTCAGATCTATCCAATGATGTCTATCTTTTAGTGGTACGTCAAGAAACTTAGTTGAGTGGAGTTAAACAACTCTCACCTTCCATTGGTGGTATCGGTGCTGTACTTCCCAAATAGAGCAGTGCCTACACCGCCGGCACCAGTTCCTCAGCCCTAAGTTGTGTATTGTTGGACAAACTCATGCGCTTCAAGTCAGTCCATGATTCAGTGAAAGCAACTTTTTGTCTGCTCTGTATTGAGTTGAACTGAACTTCGACTGAGAGCCAGTACTCTCTTAAGACCCACTCTCCACTTCCAACTGAGACTATGATATAGTCTATTAGTGTACTCCAAGTCAGTACAGTTGAGCCAAAAGTTCGCCAAACAGTTCTTACCGCACATTCGGCACAGGAGGCAGAGGACGGCCTCATATCATATGCTATATAATTGTATAAAACTTATAAATATATACATCGTGTCTATTATAGGGCCAGTAATTGCGGTCAATCTCTTCTCTCAATTCACTCAATGAATATATTTTGTGCGAAATAACAATTAAATCACTTTTTGTGTGAAAACTATTTTTCAAATAACTTTCAAATAAGTGATTCATTTATTCCAAAAAGTTTTGTTTGAATCTATCGTTTGTGTGAACTCTCGTATAAAAAGCTAATTAAAGTTCAATTAATTGATTGAATTGTTGTTTAATGCGATGATCAACGGTTGCGTTACATCCAAGTCGTCTTCGCCCTCATCTCCCGTCTCAATGATGTCGCCATCAAGTCTTCATTCGTCACCACAAGCGTCGTCTTCGTTCAGTCAGGACAGATCACCGGTTTCCAGTCCTTCGCGCACAACCTTTCAATCAGTTCCGCTGCTGAAGCCATCGGCTATTAAAGACCCGTCGGTACACGGCTTTCCGCCGTCAACTCTGCCATCGATGTGTTTCCCGTTGCACGCGATTTACGCACAAAACCCGTACTCGGGTTTAGTCGGAAACAATTTATCGACATTTTTCTCTCCGCACGCGATCGCCCGTCAAATGTCATTTCTGGGCAACTCTTTCTCACAGAATATTTCGGGTAATTATATCTCTATTTCTCTGGTTTATTACTATAACTGATAACCTGTCATTTGGACAGTCATTTTGGGGACAAATCTCTAGGAATTGATAATTACTTTATAACCTTTAGGCAAACGAATTCCTGCCGAAGATTTTTCACGCTTTCCACCGGTGTTTTCGCCACTTAATAGTGGACACAGAACTAACAGCGCCTATCCCACAGCCAAACAGGGCTGTCTATTCCCATTCAATTCTGGGCATAGTTCTGGTGCTCATCCACTCCACAATACACAGAACAATATGTTTAATGCATTAAATAATGAATGTCTTACGTCTCCTTCGCCTCCTTTCAAACGCAAAATGTTGAACATCTCTGGAGACTCGGATTTGTCGACATCGACGCCAAACGATTCGCCAGCCGTTCAGTCAACCTGTAAGTCATCCATCAAATTAAGATATCAATCAATTAGAGAGTCAATAGTTATTCCCCAAACTCTTAATCCGTTTTCGCCTCAAAAACCCATTTTGTTTCCCAAATACTAACGATTTGTTGTTTTTTTTGGCTGAAAACCGTTTATTACAATCAATAAATTCATAACCATTTCTGGGACCGCCTTATAATGCCTTTAAATGGTTTTTGCGAACATTTCTCTGAAGTAATTATATTGTTTTGATTAATAGAAATGGCTTTCATTTGGCTCTTATTCCCATTCAGTCCCCTCTTATCAGCAAAACATTTACAGACAATTAAACTGAAAAATACTTTTTCTTCACTCATTCTCTAATAATTTTGAATATTATTTTAATGAAGTAATTATTTTCACCGAAAAAGTAAAAAATATTTTGTTTTTATATATAAGCGATATCTCAATCGATTTGAATTTTGCGATAAGAAGTTAACGACTTTAAAGTCTATTATATTTGTCGACTGTTTTAAGGGTTGCCCTGAAAGACAATGAAATCAATTAAGTGCCCAAAAACATATCCCCGAGCTCTGAGTCGAAAGTGCTGTGCAATTAAATTCTGTTGTTATGGCCGGCGTTATGTCGTCCCTCTAATGACAATTCAAATTTTCATTGAGATATCTATTCCCTTAATAGCCTCAGAAATGCAAGATTTTAATCATTACTTCAGTTAACTCTGGCTTTACTTTTTGGCTAAACTTAAGTTAATTTTGAGCCACTCTTCCACTTGTTTTAGACTTTATTTTAAACTCCAAATAAATTCAAAGCTTTTAAAATATCAGACAATTATTGAACTCATTTAACTGGAATTCAATCAAAGGATTTACAGAAAACTAATTTTTAAAAGTTTTACACAAAAAATCAAATCTTAATTCCATAAACAAACAAAATATTTGGGAAATTTGGAGTACTTTGAAATGAGTTAATAGACTGAAAATATTGAAATTGCCTGGCTAATGCTTTGCTTGCCCGGGCAGTTTGGATGTTTTAGTTTTGTTTGGAACCACCTGTGAAATGTGAAATCCATTCATAATATTATTCAAATTTATATTTTAAACCGAATTAATGAACGCATAACTCATACTTATATGACTTATACAGCAATCGGATCGAATAATTGGTGTCGTTCCCCATCGCAGCCGCTGTCCTGTCCTCTTTGTTCCATATCATTAGAAGGAGTGGACATAAGGAGCCATTTCTATGAAGAAGTACATAAAGTGGAAACACTTCGAAAGTAAGTCATCTAAACCTTAAATCATATCTTTATTATTGTAAATTCAATTAACTTTCTGAGAGCTGTCTAACTATACGCCGTTCCCTCTCTTTATTCACTCGAATATCAAATGAAAGAAAATTTATTTTTAAAAAATTTCAGAAAAATGTGAACAAATATGAGAGCCTCAAGAGATCAGAATAAGGGATAAGATTTCATAAAACATAATATGTTTAACATTTCATTGCAATTGATTTTACTATTCGGTAACCGAATGCTTAGTAAGCGTTCACTGAAAAAAAGAGATGAGTTTTCTCCTTGTTTTTTGTCGACCTCACTCTCCTCTCCTTTTGAGTGAAGAACTGATCTGTTTTTTGGTGATCAGTGATGCTCAACAGCCCCAACACAACAGCCTTTTTATTGGCAATTCTCCGCATACCAGAAGTGCGGCTCTAATATATCAGAGGAGACAATCTGTGAGAAAAGAGGAGCACAACCACTACTACAAGAATATTCTGTTCACTGATCGACACTGATTTGACATTATATCTGATTTTGCACAACATATTCACTGATATTTTTCATTAGAAGTGGCTTTAAATTTAACATTAAATTCATTTCACTTTACAGCTAAACCTCTGGACACTGAAGGCTTTGCTTTGAAATTAGTGACAGTTTTCCCTCATTTTTAACGATTATTGAACCATAAAATTTGATATCAATTTTTAGGCAAATCGTGAGCTCAGTTCATATGTCTCTTTCAATACTCACAACAACTCTAAAATGTTTTTATTGAAAAAATATTTTATGAAAAAGCACTGAAACCGAGTGAAATATAGACATAAAGTCGTCAGCAAAGCAATGATTATATGATATGAGTGTCTAAACGGTCGGATGCCGTTGTCTTAGAGATTAGATGCCATTTACACACAAATGAACACATTTTTATCATTACTATTGAATTAAATTTAATTAAATCACTTTATTTGGTACTATAATTAAAGCCTAATTTTTCACTTAACTTAAAACTAATGAAAAAGTAATAAAATAATTGGCAATATTTGTAAAGAAAAAGTTCTCTTCCTATAGATTAAGCGACTTTGCATACCATCCGAACGACTCATCGGAGAGTAATGAGCGGTTCGAGTCTCGGTGTTCATCATTTCAGAAAAAATTGCCATATTCTCGATGGGAGGTTTGTTTTATAACTGATCCGAAACGAAAATTTATTTATAGACATTAAATAAATAAACGAATATTAAAGACCGAACTCAGAGTCAAAGAAGAAGACTCTGAGAGGAAAAGCCAACAAAAAGTTAGGAATCAGTACTGAATATACTGTCGACTGAATTGTCATTTTATACTGATTTTGGTTTTGCTATTCGTTTATTCATTTATTTAAAACTTATCTGAAGCTCATCTCAAAGACATTATTTTTCTCTCCATCTGTTTTATAGACATTTCAAAGGGTTAAACAAAACCGTCACTCAAGGCTAACAGGTATTCATACTATACATACATTATATACATTTACAATATATACATAACTTTTATATTGGATTCCCATTAAATTTCTCTGCAATTAACCAAATGAATACTCACTTCTAAAAAGGCTTTTCCGTTAAAATGTTTGATCAGATTTACTCTTTATTTTACTCAGTTTTTTATTTCTGTTGGCTCTTAAAGCGTTTGCAAATTAAATTCTTTGCTCAATCTTTCAGTTGACTATACAATGACCGAGAACACTTTTATAGAGTAAATATATTCTCAAACCTGTATTTATGCAATAATTTTTGATTTGCTTTTTCTTGTTTATCAAACTTTTATTAAATTGTTTTTATTTTGCTTTCTATTCGAGTCTCTTATGAAATGTTTTTCGCTGTTTCTCAGATCGGAATAAATTATTTATTTTATTATTTGTATTACTTCTTAAAGTTGTAATTTAAACGCAATAATCATTAAATGCAATAAAAAATAATTTTCTATTCATGTGTTTCATCGCAAAACTCTTTGAAATATAAGCTTTTATTGAAATAGTATTTGAAATGCAAACCACATAAAACTCATTCTCTTTAATCATTTCTCATATGTTTAATGCATTCAAATGAGAGCCAAATAATCATTATTTCTAAACGTATGACAAAAATATTTGCAGCAAATTATTTCTTTTCTTATTATTATTTAACTTCATTTCGAGACTTTTTTCAGACTCGTATTCATATATTATTTGTATCTCAACACTGATTCTAATCTCGAGTTTTTGTTTCTTTATTTAAAACCTTATTTTCTTTAATAAATTAGTTTAAAAACAACTAAAATATGTTCTAATCATTGAAAATGAGCCAAAAAATGAGTCTCTGTTTTGCGCAAAATATTACAAAATTCATAGAAATTTGTTTGTATTTTAGTCTTGCAATTAGTGACCAAAAAATATTCTGATTACTAATCTGTCAGAAAATTTGTTGCTTTTCTGCAAGAATTGATTTATTTTTTGCAAAATGGTTCTTGCTATTTTTTCTCTTCGGTCTTAAATTATTCTGAATTGCATTGCGATGTTTGATATGCTGTGCAATTCATTCATTCATTTATTCATTTCTGACATATTTTACTGATTAGATTCAAGTCTCAAACTGTGAAACATTTGCTGCGATTTCCTAACAAAAACTCATTTGAATAATAATTAAATTTTTTGTTTCTAAAAGTATTCTGATTATTGTTTTTATTCCAATTCAAGCTATGATACGACAAACGAGGAAAAAGTTTGAATCTGAAGAGTTGAGGACTGAGAGTGGAGGCAATCCTCTTATCAGAGGAGACATTTGGAACATAGGCTCTGATGTCAGCACAACATCTCAGGTCAGTTACAATAACAAAATCAACTTGGTTATCAAGATATGTTATTTTGCCAAACAGTTTTAAAATCAACAGAAATATCATTTTAAATAGTATTTGATCTAAAGTTTTGTGAATCAAACGTTGAGGACTTGAAGTGATAGAGTCTTGCAATTAAGTCAGGAGTAAGCCCTCCGATAAATGATAGATAAAGAGAAAGCGGCGAAAAAGAGTCAGATGTGATGTGAAATGAATTAGAGCACAGACTTTAACTTTTTGAGCCCTACTTCTATTCTCTCGGATTTATTTCACTGATCCGATTGACTCTCGCTTTTCAAAACTGTAGACCAACTTATGGGAAGAGAGAGTTTATGTTATGATCCCTTCATTCTGTGCACTCATTGTCACTCTTCTCGCTCTTTCTCTTTGTATATCGGATCGAATTATTGACATTTAATATCAAAAAGAGAAAGAGTTTTCGATAGGAGTTGTCGTTACGATTGTCTACTATTTTATGGCATTTTTCGTTCACTTTTTTTTTATCTAAAGAGCATTTAGTGATGAGTTTTGGCTCATATAATAATCCCATTAAAAATTAGAAAAATACTATCAAAAGAGACTGAGTTTTGAGAGTAAATGTGCTCTCAATGCAAATGAGAGAAGAATAAGTGCCTAACCATTACTTATTCAGTTTAGAGAAAGAGAGTAACTATTCTTTAAAATTATTGATATTTTTTGTTAACTACGATGTTATGGCCTCTCATTAAACAATGATAACGAAGAAGTTGTGACACAATATAATAACAATAGGATATTGTCTACAAATTTATTGATTCCCTTCAGAGGGCTTTTGTTAGGGTTGAGCTCCAAAAGCAATACGAATATGAGATAATAATTCTTCGCTATTATGACATCGATAAGTGCTTTTCCAGTAGATATCCAATAAAGTCAACCGTTTTTCTCACTGATGTCTCACTTGATGTTTGTCTGCATTATATTTGTGTAGATATTGTTAGGCATTAAAATTGATTGTCAAACACAACACACAGAGAATCAACTCTTGAGAAAACGGCTCTTCATTAATCATTTTGCGTTCAACACTGAATATATGCAAAACTTTTTAACTAACAATAAATAAAACGTTTTTAGACATTAAAAACGGCTCATTTAGAAAATGATTTACTGATTGGAAACGAGTCTTCCATTACTGATAGAAAAACATAATTACAATTACTTAGTGTTTGTCTCCAATCCAATAGATTTGTTTGCATTAATTGATTTAATAATCATTTATTGATAATTGTGTTTTGATTTTTTGTTCAGAGGATCGAAGACGAGGACGAAAACGACTCGTCGTCAGAGAAGAATGTGGACGTCGTGTCCGATGGCAACGATAATGACAAAGAGGCCGACTGTGAAAAGCTTAGCGAAGGCTCCAATTCTGCGATACAACAAAACAGGGACTCATCTGAAAGTTAGCACTTATTTTATTCTCTTCTCTGTTAACACATAAATATATTTCTCATATTATTTGCTGTAATTTCCAACAAATCTGTAAATAATTTTGTGTTTTATTATTATTTGACATTAAATCTAATCAGTCATTGAATTCAATGAAAACATCTTTATTTGTGATGAAAATAAATGAGTAGTTGTGGAACAGATCCTCGCAAAGGAATGTTGTGTTGAAATGTTTTACTTAACAGTTTTCATGCAATTCATTTAAGCCATAAAACGGTGAAAGACTATACCGTTCCATAAGAGGGATGTTATCGGAGCCCATCTTATCTTCAAAATGAATAATTAGTTTATAAAAATGACATTAAATTTTGTTCGTTAATTAGCAGAAGTCATAATCAGATAAACATATCTTCGGTATTAATACCCAAAGAGATTAAAATAAAGCTTCATTTGAGAGCTGAATATGAAATTAAGCTAATTATTCGATTGAGTAAGGACATATAGAGGTATAAGCTTGTTTACCAGGCCTTTGTTGACCAGTTTATGTTCACTACAAGCAATTCAATTAAAAAAGGATTTATTTAAACACAGATTTTGCTCATTCATGAGTTGATTTCACAGAATTCGGAATCTATAGAGTGTTTAGGCAATGGGTATAGAGTTGTGTATACGCCGTACAGTTGTGTATATACTGTAGACAACAGAAGGTATAATTCATAAACTTATTTATAATAAGTTATCGATTGTCAAAATCACTACTTCTCTGAAGTGTCTAATAATGGTTTACATCTGTTCTACACAACAGTTCCACAGCTTTCCAGTGCTGAGCCAAAAGATTAAGTTTTCGATGCAATAAATCGTTTGAATGATTCATAAAATGTTGTGAATTAAAAAGTGTTAATCCTTTATACAGTTATTGACAGTCGAGTTCAGTTTGGAGTTAGTTTTGGAGTAGTTTTTCTCTGATTAGTGCTAACACTCACTGAATATACAGAATCCAAATATTGTCGACAAAGTTATCTCTCTCTTCTATAAGTGTCTGATTTGCCCAACACTTATGCAATGACTCTGTTGGACATCACTATAACTATCACTGTTTGGTTAACTCTATTTTCATATAAGATATTATCTTTTTCTTTATCATAAACTGTAGCCAAAGCTGGCAATGATGTGACAGATGGCGAAGATGTAAAGCCACTCGAAAATGGATTATCGCCTCAACAGTCAAATATTCAGAATAACAGGTATGTGGAGAGTGGAGACCACTCCGGCCTTTCGATAACCAATTGTTTTCATATCGTTGTTCACAAACACATGTATTGTAATAACAACATAAGAATTATATACATTCTATTGTTATTCTTAAAACACTTAAAATCCACTCAAAATCCAACTCAAACTCGTGAATCAACACTTCTCTGTTAGGGCTGAGCGCTGAACACAATTCATATGACTTAAATTTAAGTCCAATAATCGAATCACTCTTTTTATGGCAAATACTTTATATTCCGTTGAATTAAAAGAATGTTTTTCTGCTCTTATTATTCGACAGAACTTTATGTCAAAAATAATTCCATTTATTGCTATGATCTGTGAAATAAGTGAGGAGTCAAAAATAGTGTCAAGTACATTCAGTACATACAGGGCATACATGTATGTACTCTATTGCTTTATTCCGGAAGTCATATCTATTAAGTTTAGATAAATCACAGAATATTCCCTCTCTTTGAGAGTCAGAAAAAGTTAAAAATGAATGGAAAAGCGATGATTATGTCTGTCACTACACTTTTCCAACTGAGCCAACACTCAAAAGTAAATGAAATACTAATCAACTTAGAGAAGAGTCGGAGTCGTTCCTCATCCATGACTTCTACTCACTTAAAAAGAGCCAATACTTTAAATTATGCGAAAAGTGTCGCACATATCATACGATAGTATGTTTGCAGTCATTTAATTCAATTAAGAATTCAATTCAATTCACTTTTTTGTATATTCAATAATCGTTAAGTGTTAGCACAGAACACATTTATTTTGTCCGATCCAATTAGTCAGCTCTCTCTCTCTCTCTCTCTCTCTCTCTCTCTCTCTCTCTCCACCAAAAAAAGAGATTCACTTAACAGAGATTGTATTAACTGTTAAAAAGTCAAAACATTTGACTCTTTCTATAAGTGTTTAACTGATTGTCTGATAATTGAATTTGCATTTCAGTGATAACAATATAGAGAATATTGAGGACATCCACGAAACGATATATATGTTACGCAAACGAATCAGAGAACTGGAGAACAAAGAGAATGACAGCGCAAACAACGAGACGTTCAGAAGTTTACCGTCGATGGTCTAACACCTGCTCCTCACTGAAGTTGGTGTGTGTGCTCTCGAGTGACGAACATTTGCTTCATATTATGTGTTGATATTTGTGTGGAAAACATTACAACCGATTCATTGCTTTCAGACTTCTTGATGGCTAAAACATCTGTAACTCATTTTTGGCTCATTTTTTTCTAACATTACGTCTTTTGAGCCATACTTCCAATGAATTAGTAGAAAGTTTTCATCCCAACAAACGACTAATTGCTTATTTGGATAACTATTTGCAGATAATCTTTTCTCTTCTCTTTAAATACTTACATAAGTCAAGAGTTGAACACAATTTTGTCGCTTTGAGTACTTGTTTTGTTAAAACTCTATATAACTTACTATTAGACTATAATTTCAAAAGAGATTCAAAACACTTTCGTTTTTCGATCCAAATATAAATGTATTGTAATATAGTATTGCGGATAAAGTTCTGTAAAATTTATTTGAAAAACTAAATGTTGAAGAAATCTCAGCCGAGAAAAAGATATGTAAATTATGTAAAGCTATTATGAATTGATAAAACCTAACGTTAAGCCTGACTGCGATCCCTTTATATCTCAATTCTTATGCAAACAATTGAATGTCAAACGACTGCCACTAATGCAGTATATTTAGTATCACAAGAAAAGGACATTTTTCGGATCCAAACCTGCGATCAAAAGCCAAATGAGAGGACAAAGTGTGGAAATGGTATGCATTTTGTGTGGAGTCTTAGAATATCAGTTATTATTCTAAAAGTATTGCTTGAATTCAAACACATCTGTGAAGTGAATGAAAAAGTATTTTTCACAGTTTTAGTCATTGTTAGCGAGTTTTAAGAGATTATCCAAACGGATCAGTGCTCACTACTAGTGCTCACCTTTTGTGTCAAACACTCTTTTAGCCAATACTTAATAAAGTGGAGCTCTATTACTGAGCGATACTACTGTTCTCCACTGTTCTGGGAGTCGATAGTGTGGCCACAAATACATAGCACGAAGAATACACACAGAAGTTAATAGACATTGAATGACGACAATAGCAAAAGCATAATATAATAGAGTGTCGCGACTTTCTATGGGCTCTTCGCACCACTGCTTTTGGGTCAGCCATAAAAAAGAGAGTCTGTCCAAAATGAATGAATTAAGTTATGCCAATGAGAAAGGTGTGAATCAGTGCTGAATCAGTGAAAAGCATATCAAAACTCAAACTCAAACTCACGAAAACTAACTCTCAGTTCATATGTCAGAAGTCGACCGCTTGTTGTCTATTACTGTAAGAGTGAACCACTTTTTCTCTTCACTTCTATTATGATTTCAATGAAGTGGTGGTCCTATTGTTTGATTCAATGCTCTGCGAGTCTGTTAACAGTAATGTCGGACTCATTTTAACCTTTATTTCTGTACAACAGTTCCGAAGCCTTCAAAGCAATAGTTTAGGCTTTAATTCAGTCATATATTCAGTTGAAATCATTTATAACACACTTTTGCTTTTCTTCATATATTGACAGACAATGAATCAGGGATTTATTCTTAAGCCCTTTTTCTTTGCAATAGAAGCCAGAGTTTTACCCTTTCCGCCCGTTCCCCAAAACCAATGTATACATTACTCCCCAATCGAATCAAAAATATCTGTAATTCTAATGCATTTTGAGGTCAACAGAGAAGAGATGATTAAATAAGTCGATTGTGTTCTCCACTATTCTGTGCTCTTCTGGTTTTCTCTGTCCGTCGAGACTCTCTCTGATCCGCCTTTTAGTCAGAATCAAAACGAGAAGAAAATAGCGTCGCTTTAGACCTCTCCTAATATGTCCAGCGATCCGAAGCGACTCCATTACTCTAATGGCTCTTAATGTCAGTCTAATGTCACCGCAAACTAACTGACGAATTGGCCGACAAAGTACTCGATCTGATGACAAACCATCAAAACTCATCCAAAATATCTTTTTCTCATTCCTTAATCTAATTTATTTTGATATCACTTTAACCATAAGAGACGATAATCTGACGAAATGTTTTACAACTGATTCAAATTAATTTGATCAGGATATTCATGCATTCCACTTACATATAATGAGCAAGCAAAAATAAAATGCCAATTCTCTTTTTGATTGATTCTCTTCGGAAAAAGTTCAACAGTGAAAAAAATCTTATGATTAATGTGGAGCATAGCAAGGAATTAATGTTGAATTTCTGAGTAATAAAATTAATGACCAAGTTCTCTTCATTTTTTCGGCTCTAATTAGCAGAAACTTTAGTCCGATTAGTAAGAGGTCTGTAATTCAATTGATTTATAAGTTTAGTCGAAGTCTCGGTTTTAATGATTTTTCTCTTTTTCTGTTCAATGGATGGAAAGTCAGTATCAGAGAAGAGTCTAATCTTTTTATTGCTATACTTTTTTATGTCTACCTTTTTTGAGTCAGTTTCTCGAAGTCAGTCCTAAAAACGTTCAGTTGATTTGTAGTACAATTATTTGAGTAACAGTTACTTCAAAGGCTATCGTCGACTGTCCTAACAAATGCCTTTTGTCAAGAATTGCCACATATCTGATTGACGGCAGAGGCACTCCTCACCGGTGGAACAGTGGGGACACAAACACCAAAATACCGATTGTTGCAAAAGTCACGGCTTTTAGCCATGAATCTGATGATTGTCTGGAATAACAAGAATTCTGAGCTGTTTTTTAGGCTTAAAGTTGTAATACTTTTAGATCTGAGGAATAAAATTTCAGATAATAAACAATAATTAATGGAGTGATTTATGTTTCAGATAAGGAGTGGTTCACTATTTATAGGTAAATCCATAACCAAAGCAATCGACTTATAAAAAGAAATCCAAGTCAGAGAAAAATAGCGAATAATTACTACAAAATAAAATCGGTTTAAATAAAAATCGGTTTATCAAAAAAATCACGTTTTAATCATAAAAACTTTAATACTTTAATTGCTATTCAAGAAAAAAATATGAATAAAAAAGAGTTGAGTGAAGAGTGAGTTCACCGCTCAAGTCGTTCATCTAATTAGTATGAAGAGCCACAAGCACTCAGTTGGTCCACTCAGCCCTTAATTATCTGTATGTGCTTACAATTTATGCTATTTTCTTAAACCGATATATCGCTACTTCGACTTCTAAATAAATGCTCAATAAATAGCACCCACCATAAAATACCTGTGCTCTTGCTATTCGAGTATGTTCATTTTAAAAAAGCATTGGAATAGGCAAAAAAGGTTGGTGCCAGACGCCATAAACCATTCCAATGGAATGGCTTTATTTCTGGTGTCAATCCTTTGGTTTCAAAAGCCTGGAGACAAAAGTCTAAAAACTTGGTTTCAGTGGAAAAAATTTTAAGGTTTTATTGTATCCGAGATTTTATTTTCCAACTCTTAAAAAGCGATTCTTTAGATTTCAAACATTAGTCGTCTGATAGGAATCCAATATCCTGTGGTTTTTGAGTATAGTCTTCTCAATGCAAACCAATTGCTTGAATAAAACAAAATTTAATAACGTTTTTTGGCTTCTGAACAAAATTAAGATAACCTGGTTGCTCACTCAAAGCTATATCAATAACCTGTGACCACAAAACCATTGCATTCCTGGAAAGTATTTCTGAAACTTATGGTTTTGGCGGAAATCTGTGGCTTAAGTGGACGGAAGTCAAAGGAAATAATATTCTGACAATTTTAGTCTCAAACCTATCATCTGATAAGTTATTTCAGAAGTGACACAATTCTTGAGTGTATACATAGAACTGTGCGACTCATGAGTTGGCATTTGGAGTGTCTCTCCAATATAGTGGACTTTAGGATCACATTAAAGCCAACATTTGATCTGAAAAACCATTTTTCAAGTTTTGGTGAACAGAAAATCGAACTCAAATTTATTAAATTGTGATCAAAGAGAATATCGATTGAAATAAATATTTTTATGACGAGTATTGAAAATATTTCAACAAATAAATGATAGAAAAATCGATTACATGAGGGAAAGGCAAATGATTTGAAGAGCAGAGGCTGTTATCGAAAAGATGGCAAAATTTTGCCGTCGATTACATTAGAGTTGTTATAACAGGTCTGACGACAGTTCTGTCAATAAAGACAATTGAGATGAAGGCAAACAAAAACACGAGACTCGAGTTCAACAAATGCACACTCATTCTGTGTTCATTCTGTGCCGTATGCCTGTGTTGGTGTTATCATTGGTAAGAACCTGATGCCTAACACTTATTCTGAAACTTTCATTTCAAGTCCTGACCACTTGAATGCTGTATCACTTGTGCACCAAATTTGTAACTTTCACTCAAACAAGAAGTACTTCTTTTTCAGTATCGCCTAAAATAACAGAATAGAAAACTCATTGCATTTCGAGTCTGAACTCCAGAAGTATTAGTATTAGTCTTCAGATATTATTCTTCACTCGTTATATAACTGGAGTTTTAGTTACACAACGGTTCAGATTATAAACTAATCTCAGAATCATCTGAGGGTTAGAACAGAATCATCACTACTTTTATCTCTTTCCTAACCAAACATTGATTGCGACAAAAAATTTTATTGCCGTTCATTCCATAAGAGTTGATATTCTGTTATTTGTTCACAATTTCTGTTATTTATTACTATTGTTTCAAATATTGGTTTTTATGAGCAAATTATTGAATGAAATTTTCGCACAGTTTTAGTGTAAATTAAATTGTAATGAATTTCCACAAAATTTCTAAAACAAACGTTTATGAAGTGTATGACGAGTGGAGTAAAGGCTGTTATTATATTAGGAACGGAATGAGTGTTCATTTGCTGCTTAGACTATAGGACAGAATCAGTTTAATTATCTCATAAAACGTGTCTTTACTAAACTGGAAGTTGTGCACAGATCGCAATAGACAGGGAGAGTACATAGGACGGCATCCCAGTGCTGGTAAGTCAGTTATCTTGTCCTTCTATGGCTAAGTCTGAGAGTTTCTAAAATTGCCGGCAATAATAATCGGTACTAAAGTATGGAAGAGCTATACTTCTTAAGCCAGTACTCCAACTGTAAGCCAGCCTTCAAAGAGTGTCTGATTTCTGGTGAAGAGCTCAGTGCACAACAGACCAGAACTCGTGGGAATTTCATCCACTGAGCGGTACATCTTTGTTGGGACAGTTCGCAAATTGAACTACCCTTCAGGCCTTTTATTGCCCCTAAATATTCTTCTCCAACGGCTGTGACTATAAGTTTAGTTAAGAATTTTTGGTTCAAATGATTTTATAGACGGCTGTAATTCAAACTTATGTTTCAATGATATTCTTTGCCAGAGCTCTATGGCCTGTGAGCCCACTCTCTGACATACCATCACTACTCTGGTCCACTCTCTGGTCTATTATATGAATCTATTGGTAATTACAATATTGCAAAGAGTGTACCAAATCTGGTGGTGTGCTGTTGGATGCAACCAATGGATTGCACCCCCAATAAAATCATTTGGTCTAAAAATGTCTTAGTTTAGGAAAATGTGTTGTCATTGATCTGTTGTGAGCCTTCATTTGGGCTGATATCTCAATATTGTGTGTTTCTCATCATAAATGGCCCAAAGGGTAGAATTGGGCTCAAGAAGTTCACGCATTAATTCGACGTAGAGTGTACTAGCTAGTTTTACTGCTCTCCACAAATAGGCTAAGATTGAGAGTGAGAGGACAGAGCGCACAGTTATGTGGGAGTGGGGCACACACTAGAGATCGGAAGCTGTGTAGTGATGCAAATGAGTTATTGACTTGTTTTTGCATAAAACAGCATTTAGTAAAGTAATGATATAATTCCTAAACTCAACGATAATCAGACCTCAAAAGCATTAGCAGCCGATCGCTGAGAAACAGCTGCCAACACATTGAAACACATTTTGGTTTCAATTTAGGCGTTAAGTTAGTCAGAGATTTGCAGCACTAATACAATAACAATAGGAATATATGCTGTGCATTATCGCCGGCGCAAACATAGATCAGCACTACTTTTAAGCGGTGATAGAAGTTATACTTTCGGCAAAACTAATTCCCCATTCATTTGAACAACAGATCAATTCCCTGGAAGTCTTCGCATAACTCTTGGCTTTAAAGCCGTTTTAATGATCAAAATTGGAGTTTTATTGGTATCCCCTTGCAAACGCCAGTCCAAGTGATTATACTTTTATATCTTGGTCTTATTATTCTGAGCCAATAATATGAACTGCATTTGCATTGAATTGATTTATTGCTATAAAGTTGTTAATCGTTATAAACATTGAGTAAATTCTGTTAATTATTTTATTGAGAGTTCTCAAGGATTCCAATGATTTAGGAATTGTGTTCATCGCTCGGCTCTAAACTAATGCCTATAAAACTAATATAACTAAATGTAGTCACAGATCATTATAATCAAGGAATTCACATATTCTGAGCGTTAATATCGGAACTAAACCCAAGGATTCACACGACTTGCAAAGTGTACCGAAAAATATGGCGTTAATTAATTTTATTGTCACATGTTTTGCAAACCTTAGTCTCAACCAATTTGAATATTTTTGAATAATTCAAAACATTCACTAAATTCGAGGCTAAACCATAAAATTATTAGATAATAAAGGTGCAAGCATATTTTCAATGTCAAAGCACAGTCCGATTTTATTTTTCCGTATAATTCAATATAAAAAATAAAAACTTATTTCTGACATTTGGTGAAAGAAAAGTAAAATTTTGATGTTATTTCAAAATTCGTTTGTATTTCTATTGTCCAAAATTATGATCAGATGTGAAAACAGAGTAATTCATTATTTGTTGAGTTAATCCTATCCTGAGTTTTGAGTGGGTTTTCCAGCTGTGGATACATTTGAGTCAATATTTTTATTTTCTTTTATCGGAAAAAATGCGGAAACAAAAAAATTACGGACGGGTTGTGTGTGGGGTTGGAATTGGAAATACATCTGTACTCAACTCTACTCAACTCTATTCTTATGAAATATAGAATTATATGACTTTCGACACAATAATAAACAGATTATATTTTATTTAGAGAACTGCTGTTGAAAAAAGTTGAATGAAAAAAATATTCAAAGCCTTTTCATCGGAAAGAGTCTGAGAAGTCTCTCTGTTTGGGTCTCTCCTCTAATTTTCTCCTCTCAATCCCTATAGTGAGCTAATCCATACATGAATGCAAAGACAGAGAGAAAAAAATCGTGTCGTATGCGAAACAGTAGTAAAAAACTTTTTTTGTTAATAAAAGTTGTGAATTGAAGTGAAAACTAGAAATTGGAATCTTTTTCCGATCAAACTGAGAGGGAGAGCACACACTACCAGTCCTCTCAGTCCTCTCAGTTACACAGTTATACAAAATTAATGAATCGTATGGTTAGGAGAGAGACAGAGAGAATATTTTTGCGATCAAAAAGTAATTATCGTATTCTCAGTGTCTTATCAAATATTTAATATCTTGTTTAATTTTCTACTGAAAAACATTTATGAAGGAAATCAAATCGTAATTAAATGTCATTACTCATGTCATGACAACTGCACACCACTTTTGCACAGACCATTCAAATTCGGGAGACTTATGAAAACGTTTGTCAGGATTTTGAAATTGTTTGCAGAGATTTGGAAAACAAGTGAATCAAATTCAATGGGATATTAATTTAACGAACAGATTGTAAAAACATTTGAAACTTTCAGAGCTATTAAACTAAAACCAAAATAACTGCAAATCCCTGAATATAATAGTATTTGATTTTATTATTGTGTCAGACAATTAAATTGCATGTTTACTAACAAAAATGTTCAAGTTCTTCAATTTAAAAACTTGAGAACAACTTTATACGACTGTATTCTATCTGAAATAAACAAGCTTGTCAAATTTAATTAATCTATTCTTAATTAATTTAAAGGGTTTATGCTGCTTTTAAATTATCACCCTGCATATCCTCAAAATCAATTCAATGGTTTTCAGTTAGTTCTGAGTTTTGTTTTTGTTCATAAAAATAATGGTTTTGGATAACAATAACTGTTTTCAATAAATCAGTGGAAGTATTGAAAAATATCTAAAACGACGTAACAATAAATTGCGGTTAACTATAAACTAAACATAAGTGTAGTTATGTTTTGATATATCGATTTCAATATAAGTGTGTCTCCGATGGCGAGCCATCACTGCGTGTCGGCACTCGTGTTAGGAACAGCTAGTTATCCAATATTACATATTATTGGAGTCACTTGTGAACAGTCAACAAACAATACACAAGAGATGAATAAAACCCAAAAAGCATTCAAACATTTCGATTAGTTTATGGTTTATTGCCGTTTGTGTGCCTCTAATGTCAGTCCAATGGTTTTGATTGCAGGCAATCCAACGCCAAAATCAAATTAAACACGAAATCAAAATAAATACACAATTGAGACAAAAAGTTAGACCAATAAAAGTATATCTTCCATGTGTTGGGCCAACGATGCACTGCATATCTCACACCAGACATCACTTACTTCGCACTGAATAACAGACTTGGAGTCAAAACTCTATCATTAATCTAAAGTTTTTTGTCGTAAGACTATTCAACAAAAAGTTAATAAACAAATCATAAAAATCAAAGAAGTATTCGCCTTATTATTGTGAGGGCCGGGAATCCTATCCTATCGTAAAGTTATCCATAAATTTGATTTAAAGAGAGGAATGTGTGAAAGAGTGGAAAACTATTTGAACGGAAACAGGCATTCCTTCGGCAAAATTAACTGATCCTTTAAATCGCTTCGAAGAGTGGCTCGGATTTTGAAAGACTTGAAATATGAAACTCTATTCCGGTTAGTGTTGTCTACAACTGGTTATTAACCACTCATTTGATACACTCTTTTTGCAAGTCATGAGGAGACCACACAATACTCAATACACTATTCTCTTTGATTTCATTGTTTTTGTTAGAAATCACACTTCAATCCATTCGTTGTCTGAATTTTAAAACTGTTTTTTCTACGCAAATGTGTTATTCTTTTGGATCAAATACACTGTTTCTCGAATCTAAATAAACATTAAATTTTTCTCTTCTTTTGCCTCCAATAGAGTCAGACTCGGAGTCAAACTCTATATTCGAGTAATGTTTTCGTCTCTCAATGTGTCGAAGGATTACAGACTTGAATTCAAAACTAGAATTTATACTCACTTTTGTTCAAATAAAAGACTAAAACTTGGAATTTGATAGTTATTATTGTATAGACTCTGACCTCCTCTGATCCAAGTGAATAAATTTTCAAATTGGAGCTGGTTAAATTTTGCTTTAAATATAATACTTGTTTAAAATGATGAGTTGACTAGGATGAAAAGTTCAAAAATCATTTGTAACATATTTGGAACAACCTGTGAAATACAAGTCTATAATAATGGAAATAATGTCAGGAATTTCCCATATATTTGACATTTTAATGGAAATCATTCTTTGTTTGGAAAAATGAAAACAAAAATTTTCCATTTCGTCACATTTTAATTGTTCCACAGAAATAGCAATAAACATGTCATAGAGTGGGAGACAAATTATCCTTGGTAATCATTATGACCATCAAAACTATACCATTGAAAAACATTAAATTCTTTGAAAGGATTTGATTTTGTTTTCTTTATTCAATTGAAAACTAAAATTCCAATCGATTTCTAATTTTGTGATTTTCTTTTGCTAAAGTATTTCTCAGTATTTTTGAACAATTCCAGGGAATGGACAGAAACGGGTCAGACAGACACTCATTACTGTCCTTTTGTGACACCAAAAAGACTTTTTATGACCAAAATTGATGGCATTTCTAAAAAAGACAAAGTTTTAAGTAATGGTCGGCATAATCGATACAATCACTGGACGGCTGTGCTATAGATAGGAACACAAAAACAAGATATCACATCCTTTTGTCACAGAGAATATCACCTGTGCTCAGATCAGTGCACAACCTAAAGGACAAAAGTATCCCTAAATCAGTTTACAACTTAATGGGGTTATTATAAGCACTGGTGCTATGCCTGGAAGTGGAGAGAGAGAGAGAGAGAGAGAGAGAGAGAGAGAGAGAGAGAGAGAGAGAGAGAGCTTAGGAAGAGGACAGGGCACATTCGGAGTGAAGTAGAGCGACAGTAGCAGCTCTGTTGGCGAATGTCTTCAATGATAAGCCTATTGAGGAATCCCTTTGAACAGAAGCTTTTATGCTGATTATTTTGCCGACGCTCTTCTTCAAGTCTTTGGAGCACTTCTTTTGATTTTACGGCCAGTTTTATAGCCCGACACCAATAATAAGTCGAAACAACTTTTTGGTCCTCAAACTGATGGACAGGAATAGTCTTTATGTTCTTAAACATCATTCCATACATTGATTTGACTGTCGATCATATGTACTCATCATTTGGTCTCTTCTACTCCTGGCTATAAACCAGTAAAACTTCTAATGAATATTATTGTCCATAATATCTATGAATAATACACTTCTCTATTGTAAATATTTTCGATATTTTGTGTTATTTTTGTCGAAAATAACAACATTTTAGAGGTCGGGCTGTCATTGGAGGCTTCCTATCGTGTGAGGAGTGAATCTTATTTTTTTATTATTTCTATTCTGTGCTGTTTTTTAGTTGTGTTCATTTAGGACTGAGCCCAACACTAAATGAATGGCAAATACCCATAAATTAATAAATGCATTCATTATTCAAATGAGAGTTTATAAAGATTTTGGGCTCTGATTAACAGAAAGACAGAGAATCCGAGGCTTTAATTATTTTTAGAGTTTTCTTAACGTTTTGGTTACAAATAAAACTCAGATTTTATTACTGGACTTATATCCAGACTATTATTTTGTGTGAAACCAGTTTACAAATAGTCTGAGCTTTTTATATATTCTTATTCTTCGAGTTAACTATTTTTACGAGATTTGTGTCCAGATTTTCACTCAATTTATTCTCAACTTTGATTGCACTCTATTTTTACAGCGAATCATTGAAAAATATTTTCTCTTTTTCATTATCTAAGAGTTAAGTCAACTTTGAGATTTGTACCATGCTTGTTTCCTTGATTCACAGTTCTTGGATTAATACTTGATTAAAGTCCCAATTCTTGGTATAATTTATTCATTAATTTTTAATTGAAATTCTAAATGAAATTAAGCCTCAATTCTGGTGTAATTATGAATTAAAACAAAGGAAAAAATTAATTAATTAAATGAAATTTATTCAGATTTTTGTCGTGAAATGAATTATCAAATGTAAAACCTTTTAAATAAATAAATAAAACATTAATAAAATGATTATTGTTTAAACGAATATCGGATGAAATGATTGTTAAGTTCTCTCAATTTCCTTGAATTCTGACAAAACTAAGTGAAGACATTTAGGTCTCGCTATTAATAACTGTATTAATCCAATCGACATAAGCCGATACCTGAGTGTAAACGCCCGGAGTGTTTGGTTGCCCACAATTAATGCCATTGGATATAATGCCGGCTAAAACCCATTTGTCGTCTTGGCTTCGTTTGACAGTAAGAGGACCGCCAGAATCTCCAGCACAGGCATCCCTACCACCATCTATGGCTCCGGCACACAGTTTCCCATATTTCAGTGCATTTTTATGGCCCAACTTCTCAAACAAATAATTACAATAGTCTTTGGTTAGAATCGGGACCGAAACGATTTGAAGTATTCGTGGCATTCGTTTTGAACCTTAATTGAAAATTTAGCAAGATCAAAATAATTGCTTTCATAAGTTGAATACTATTGAATACCGTATTGAAGAACACCAAACCCTGATATATATCCGGTTTCACCGGCGAAGTCATCCATTTGTTTTGGGAGACAAATGGGTTGAATATTGTCTTCATTTGTGATGCTTTGGTTGAGTCTAATGAGTGCGATGTCGTTCTCCAACGTCTGACTATTGAACTCCTCATTGAATATGATTTTCGATGCATTTCTTGAGACAAATGTTTTCTCAAAATCATTATTCTGAGTACTATTCTTGTCATTCAAATTATCGGAGGCCTCGGCTTCAATGTCTCCGCTCCTGAATCTGTGTTTACCGAAAAAGGCTTCTATTTTGAGACAATGTCTTCCGTTAACATCAATACAATGGGCGGCCGTCAAAATCCAATTCTTGTCTATGAGTACAGCCCCGCACTGCATAAGCATGTCATTGACTCTGACATGAAGCAAAACTTGCCATGGCACTTCCCCGTAGAAAGAATTCATTCCACCAATTATTCGGTTAATTCTGACATCTCTGGGTCTTTGGCCACACGTCGGCTCAGAGGCAATGGGTTTACACATAATTTTTTTCGTTAAAATAATTTGAATTAATATTAAAAATATTGAAAAATTCATTTTGTTTTCAGAAAATATTTTAATTTAAATCAATAAATCGTTTGTCAAAACATTTCAATTAATTTAATTCGTTAATAAAATATTCGTAAAATGAAAGGGTTTTCCTAATTTAATAAATAAGAAAATGAAATTGAATTCAATATATGACATGATCTTTCTAATTGGCTCAAGTACATTTGATAAATTGATTCATTTGATGGTCACATGTCTCGGCAGAAACCTATTTGAAATGTTGGATCAAAAACAGGAAGCGATGACTGCAAAGACTTTTGAACTTCACTCAAATTGTCAATTCACTGTCCAATCACTGACCAAGGTCACTGCATAGAATTGGAAAATGCCCAAATATTGCGCAATGAATCATGCTAAAATTGAATAGATTGTGAGTACCCTTGGGTGAGTTGCATGAGTCGGATGAGTTGGTCACTCAATACACTGTTTGTGTAAACTCTTATGAATATTCTGTTTGGCATTGATTTGAGTTTTTCAAAGTTTAATATTAAACAAAAACCTGTACTCTATTCGACTTTTTGTTTGACATATTTGTCTCTTTTCGACTCTTTTATCGATTTGAATGCTCTTTAAACTGTTGTTCAAATTGAGGCCAACTTTTAATAACTTAAACATTGATTACAAAACAGTTGTGAAAAATTGTTTTTTTAATCTTGCTTTCAATTCATGCTTTAATCACGAGAAATATTAAAACTGTTTTTAATTTCGTTTAATTTTAAATATTTTATCTAATTTTTAATTTAATTTTAATAAAATGTTGAAATCATTTAATTTATTTGTTTTATTAAATTGTTTTAACTCTATTTTAATGGAAGACTTTAAGAGAGTTTGTTATATGAAAGCAGATCCAGAAATACCCGTCGATTATATAATTAGAGCCCAACTCTGTTCCCATATTATCATTGGTTTCGTGTCAGTAGTCGATAGTGTCATAGAAATCGACGAAACGAATCAAATGTTTTTCGAGAAATGCAAATCTACTGTCGATCAGTTGAATAGTGAAACTCTTCTTATGCTTTCCATAGGGGGTGAGTATCCTAAGAGTCAATTCCAACATCAAAGCGTTAAAATTGTATTTTTCAAAGGGGGTAATAATGAGAGAGGCTTTCACTCGGCGGCCCTCACCGATGATAATCGTAAAAAGTTTGCATTTTCTTCCATTGAAGTGATCAACAGATTTGGTTTTAATGGATTGGGTTAGTATTCAACCCATTTTTTATGAACTCTGTTAAAATAGCTAGTTCAACTTATGACAAACTATGATTTCAGACATTGACTGGGAGTTCCCTTCTTGGGGTAACCTATTTATTAGAGACAAACAAAATTTTAATTTACTACTAAAGGTATTTAAGACAACAATACTATTATTGTGTTTATTAATGATTTGATGAAAACAGGAATTGAGACAAACATTTGACTCAAATGCGAGCAACAGTTCGAGAGGACCGCTAATACTGAGCGCAGCCGTCGCCGCACAGTTCACAATAATCGAGAGGTCATATGACATCCCTGAGCTTATCAAATATGTGGACTTCATTAACCTTATGTCATACGACTACTACCTATTTCACTGGTATTGGCCTTTTGTTGGACATAACAGTCCACTCTTTGCCCGACCCATAGATTTGGGCCTTTTCTCCACTTTCAATATAAAATGGTCGGCCAATCATTGGAACAGAATGGGTGCCGATAAGAGTAAAATAATGGTCGGTATTCCCACTTATGGCAGAAGCTTTCGGATGGCATTCCGTTGGCTAACTATTCCGGGAACACTTGTTTTGAGCGGTGGTTCCGACAAATCATATTCAGCCATTTGTGAAGAGTTCCTATCGGTTGGCTCCACAGTTGTTATGGATTCCCGCTCTAGAGTTCCGTACGGTTATAAAGACGACCAGTGGTTCACTTTCGAGAACGAAGAAAGTGCTTCAGAAAAGACCAAATGGATTAAAGACAACGGATTCGGAGGAATAATGACTTTCAGTCTGAATGCGGACGACTTCAGGAATAAGTGCTCTACTGATGGGTTGTTTCCAATTCATTCGGCTATAAAAACAGCTCTCATTTAAATGTAATTTAATTTTAGCCAAACTTAAACTCTAAGTCAACTTTATTTAAATAATTTTAATTATATTTAATTTCATTCATTCAGTTTGTTATCTCTTAATCGAAGAAAGTTTACGCTATTTATTAATTAACATTAAATTCATTAAAACACTTGAAACAAAATAAGTTGAATGACCGAAATGTGAAGACATAAATCAGTTCCAAAGGTGAAAATCTTCAAAAGCTTAGCATTTTTTTTATTGGATGTGCTCTTCATTCGATAACTTTTTGAAGTTTTCTTTTCATAAGGGATTCAAAATCTTTTCGGATAAATAGTGGAACAGGTTTTTAGATGACCTGTTCTAAGGGGTTGTGCTGTTGTGTTGGCGTTTTCAACACAGTATTTTATTTTTCAAAATTCTTCAGGAGCAATATGATCTTGTTATGTTTGATGAGTTAGCATGCATATTTTTTAAAGTTATCTGTGAAATAATTTGCCAAAATTTTTCTTCTAATGTAAATCAACTGCTATTAACTTAAGCCTTGAAATGTTTTAAACTCTGTTTACATTTAATATAAGATTAAATTTTTCATAATTCGCTGATTGCCAACAGATTAGATGATAAAAGAATGATAGTAGAATGATCTTGGTCTATGGATTTGCAATTTTATTGGCAAAGTTAATGCCATTTAATGGTATTAAGTGTCAGACGTCGTAACTGTTGTCTCATTGGAGGAGAGTTTACATCACTTTTAAATCCTGTCGTTTGACTCAATCCTTACGTTATTTTGTTTACAGTTATTGAATACAACTTTGATTTTCTGTCAATTATTTGTAATATTTTATTACTCTTTTTGATTACTTCATTGAATTTGTTGCCTTAAAACCGCATTTTGTCTCAACTTTTCTGCAAAAGTCTTGATTATCTACTCTTTGCGAAGATGTCCCACATTTCAAGTAAAGAGTTCTCAGAGATCCGTAAATCGGTGACAAAACGAAGACAAGAGATCTTCGATGAAATGGAGAAAAAGAAGAGTATCTCCAAAAAGCAATGCCAGCAATGGGTTGAAGACATCTGTGATCTGATAATCGCTTACAATCCGGTCCTCTCGTTATCCCATTCATCGATACAGCCGTTACTCAAATTGGTTGACATCAACTCCACTCTTAACCCAAATGGAGAACACATTTGGCCGACAACAGAGTCTTCAAACTCAACGGTCAGTGTAAACGTTTCTTTGTCTCCAAAGCCCTCCAATTCTTTGTCGTCTAATGGGAATGAAAACGAAGTAATCGTTGTTAATGACGACGAGGAGGAGATTCAAACGGTGGCGCAAACCAATGCTTCTGATGGGCCGACGGATACAGAAGATAGAGACGACGGACCCGCAAAAGATGGCCTCAGATATAAGGGAGAGATTCGGGGCATCGATTCGCTCACAAACGACGACGACTGGTCTCAGACACCGCACACATCGAGAAGTCCGCCAAAAAAGCCGAAAAACACGCGACAGACCAGAAGTAAAACAACGAAAGTAACGAATAATAAGAACAAAGACAAAGAGTCAGACGACTGGTCGGTCGGCGGACGCAAACTCGGCGGAGACACTCCTGCAGAGGACTCGTCCTCTATGTCTGCAGAAGAGAAGCGAAGGATTATAAGAGAGAAAACCGAACAGCGTTTGGCCCAACAAAATACCAGAGGAGCCAAAGGAGTGGTCAAACTGTCGACTAGAGCTCAGCCCGATATCAATGTCGTGAACGATCCGAAAAACAAACTTCAGTGGAAATTATAAGAAAACTAATCGATTGGAGTAACCCTTGAGTTGGAATCTCTTTCATTGAATTCATTTCTGGTTTGCTCTCATTTTTTGTAAATTTATTAAATATTTCTTTCATTTTAAACAAATCATATTTGAGTCAAACCGTCGGTCAGTCCATCGAAAGAGTTTAACTCTTCTTTAAATTGAATTCTAGTTTAAAATAATTTGAAGATTTAGAGAACAATCGACTCATTAAGTCATTTAAGCGATTATTTAGTATTTGATTAAAAGTAAAATATTTTCTCATTTATTCAATATTTTGATTTATAAATAATTTTTGTCTAAATATATGGCAAATGACCGCAAATCAGTACAATAGTTGTGATCAATGGGTAGACCCCTTGGCACTAACCCTAACCCCTAACGAAAGCCTTCAATATTTGATTAGTTAATCAATTATTCGACGCTTTTTTGTAATTAAACAAACGGTTAATAAATTGTATAAACGCTTTAATATATGCAAATCTATATTATTCTGGTTTCTGTTGGCTTCAAATTATTATAAAAGTTGTGTTTTATAGATATCAGTGGTTTGTGTCCTCACTTCCACTGCTGGACATCACTCTTATCTCAGATTATATTTTGGTAAAAATCATTTCATTTTTAAATAAAAATATTTGACTCAAATGTTTAACAATTATTTGAATGAATGCCTGAAATGGTTGGAAGAGATTCTGTTCGCAAATCAATCGAATTCAAGAGTCGATTGAGTGGAGAGTCCGCTGAGTGTCAGCACAAGTAAGCCATGAGCTGAGCGTTTGCCGGCTCTCAAGTGGAAGGTCTCGACATAATTAATGTTTGCTTTTGTGGCCACAAAAAGCAGTGAAATGTTAGAGGGGTTGGCATTTGTTTGGCGGATGTCTTATATGTGAGAACCGGTGGCGCCATAACTGGCTTTTCAGAAAAGAGTCAATTCGTGTGTCGTTTGTCTTCTGATTTGTAGTTTCGCTCAAAACACTGATTCAGTCTTCAGTTAAATCGATTCATATTTTAATTAATACTTAACTAATTGTATTTCACTCTAAGCAATGGACGGCGACTCTGCAGTTGACACAAAGCCTGTCATTGAGTCGACGGTAGAGGCGGTCGAAGAGCCAAAGCCTGTCGAAGCCAGTGATCCATCAGAAGAATCGGTCGAACAGAGCACTGAACCAAATAAAGCCGATTCCGAGCCCACGGCTGCTGACAAAGAGGTCTCAGACGAGAAAATGGATGTCGAGAGCAGTGCAGTCGAAACGGCGGCAACCGATGAACCAAAACCAGCCGATAGTGAGCCCGCAGTCGAAGAGCCGGCGGTCGACGAACAGATCAAAGGTGTGGAGCCATCCGTAGAGCCGGTGCCAGAGGTAGCGGTGAAGTCACCGTCGGACGCATCGGTGAATCTGTCGTCGCCGTCACCAGCAGTGCAGCCGTCGTCGACTCCGCCCCGTTCTCAGAGTGCAAAGAAACCAAAAGTAGATTTGACAACAGTTCCGGTCCGTCAGTATTTGGACACAACAGTAGTCCCGATATTACTGCAGGGATTGTCATCACTGGCCAGAGAACGTCCCGCAAAACCGATCGCATATTTGGCTAACTTTTTGAACGAAAAGGCCTCAGAATATGACGAATAATATATCTCTTGTTTTGATTACACCTTATTTGCAATGAATTCAAAGTCAGAAACCATTTAATTATTATTTCAGAACTGTTTTCGTCTTTTCTATTGATTTATAGATATCTTAATTCATAACTAAATTGTCTTCTTTTGTGTAAAAAGAAATCCATTTATTCTTTTGACGAGAATTTCATTATAAAAGGTATAAAACATTTTGAGTTTTTTTTTCTTCGTTTGTAATATCAGTTTCGGAAACATTTAATAAATAAATTTCATTACAATTTCGATAATTAAAAACTCGTTTTCGTATTTCATTCAATGCTTTTGTTTTTTACAATACTTTTCAGATTAACTAAAATATTGTTTTAATTAATAATTAATTTGAATCCAAAGTTAGTATTGAATCACAGTTTAGGCAAACATTTGATGCGTGAGAGAGCGCTACAGCTCTGTGAGGTGTGTGCTCTGGGCTGTGCTCTTGGGAACTGATAGGACAGGTAATAGGAAAGCTGTGTTGATAGGGAAGAACAGGTATGTTATGTGAGAAGAGATGTTTTTATGCAATCCATTGAATGCGTATACATTTTGATGGCTTTAAAGAATGTTTTGGGTGTGACTCAGACTCAGAGCATATTCTGACCACTTTTTATGTGAAAATTATGCTAATTCTGTGCAATACTTGAAACAAAGATCTGATTCCAGTTATGAATTGATTTGTTTTTGGCACAAAAGTCAATCATTTGCTGAAAAAATGTTAATTTTATTAATTTATTCGTTTCTGATATGCATTTCATTGGACCGAATCGGTGGACAACAAAACCCAACCATTTCTTTCATAAGCAAAGAACGAGTGGTCAGTATTGGGGACTCCTTAGAAATGCATTGTCAGGTGCAGTACGCAAAGGACTATCCGGTTGTCTGGACTAAAGTGAATAAAGACAATCCAAACAACCATTTGTTTATATCTCGCGGTTCGACAGTAATGGTTCCGGAGAGTCGTTATTCCATTCAATTCGACGAAAAACAGAATATGTATTCACTTATTATCTCAAAAGTCCAAGAGATCGACGCCGGAGAATATCGCTGTGAAATCACAACCGGAATATCCAGCAAAGTATACGACAAACACTTCTAAACAACTTTTGTTTTCCTAAAACTTTTCCATTTGTTGATAGGTTTCGGCGGATGTGAAGGTTTACATTCAAATCCCTCCCGTTATCAGTGATAACAGCACCCGAAGTGTAATCACTTATGTCGGGGCCAATGAAACCCTTCAGTGCTATGCAACCGGTATTTCACACCTTATATGACAATGAAATCTGATTTAATTAGTTGTGTCCACTCATTGAAGGCTATCCGCCACCGATTATCAGTTGGCGAAGAGAGCAAAACCATTTGCTGCCCAACGGAATGGCTTACTTTCGGGGAAATACTCTCAGACTGGACAATGTGACCAAAGACGACCGTGGTACTTACTACTGTGTCGCAGATAATGGGGTCAGTAGTGGTGCGCGAAGACATATCGGCGTTGAGGTCCAATTCTTGCCATATATATCTATACCCCGACCACAAACAGGTCAGGCCCTCCAATTTGATGCCGATCTTCACTGTCATATTGAGGTGAGTCTACTCTCAACCTTATCTTCAATTGAATGACGGAACTTCTTATTTAGGCGTTTCCGAGTCCGAGCGTGGATTGGCTTAAGGACGGGCAGGTCCTCAACGATAACCAACACTACCAGATCTCAATATTTGCCAGAAGTGATGAATTCACGGACACAACCCTTAGGGTTAAACGAATTGAGAAAAGACAGTACGGACTCTATACATGTCGTGCCTCTAATAAGTTGGGTCACTCAGAGAAGACAATTGAATTGGTGGAGACCGTCAACGTTGTCTGTCCCCCCGCTTGTAATGTAGGCCTACAGTACACATCCGGTTCCATTAGAATTATTCCGTCCTTTTTCTCAAAATCAAGTGTTGTGTTGAGTGGTGTTGTGCTGACTCTTGTGAGCACTAAATTCCTTCGTTCATAAAATCATAAAAATTACCTCAAATTTGGTTATATTTTGTTTAGCAGTGAATTACAGATAAATATTACGATTGTTTTGAACAAAATCTATAAGAATTTGAAAAACAATTCTTTAAGTCAATAACCAAAGGATTGTGTAATCGATTGGAAAGTCCTTAATCGAGATGTGATAATAAGAGGACAGTTCCTGAAAGACATCTTATTTGCAATATTTTCTATCGAATTCAGAATTAAGTACTAATCAGTCGATTATTGCAATCAATTCCAATCAATTCGGGGCAATATTTGCACAAACCTTTCATTTAGTTTTCAGTCATTGAGAGCACCGGTAGTTCAGTACTAATTCGTGATTATTATTCAAATTTATTAATCACTTATCAAATGATTGAAAACTAAATATCAGAAAATGTTTTCACAAAATCTATTGTTTATTCTGTTTTTGATTTCACGAAAATTATATAATATTTAAAATGAGTTATTCTTTGGAGAGGTTTATAATTATATGATTTTTATTTAATTAAATACTAATTATTTTGAATCTATTTTATGAGGAATTTGTTCACAAGTGTATAGATTTGCGAAAAACATCAAAAATAATCTTTTATTTCAAATTCTCAGACTTTGTGAGCTTTGAGTGAAGAACAATCGGAACACTCTTTTGGGAGTTTATCTCAAATTGATTATCATTTGTAAAAAAAATTTACACATTTTTTATACAAAATTTTTATATTTTGATAAATATTTTATTAATATTTCATTAAAACAAATAAATATTTAATTTAAATATAAATAAGAAATCGATTTGTATTTTATTCGACGATTTTTGGCTAAAGATTTGTTTTTTGCAGAGTCTTCAGATTCTGATCACTTTTCTCATCTACAAAGCAGTGAATAATTAGTGGAAAGCCATTGATTATCAAAGAGATCCGATGGACTCATATCTTACTTATTTTGACATTTTTCTCCTCCATGTCATTGGTTTTGGATTTTGGAGCTATTGATGCGTTGTTTTGATTCTTATTTTCAGAAATATTTTCGTTGATATCTCCACCGAAGAGCGAGACGTAGAGCCAACCGCCGGCTACGGCGCCCGCATAGAGACAGATCTGTTTCGGTAGAAACCAATAAAAATAGGAAAAAGTACTGAAATATTTCAAAAATTGTCAATCAATTGATTCAAAAGGACAGCATATTTGGAGGAACCTGAACGCATCTTCAAAGCCTATGGCGAGTCCCGCATATAGTCGTGTCCCCAAATCGCGGGCTGTTTTTAAAGAGCAAAAAAACAGTCGAGACTTTGATTATATGTTTTTGGATAAACACTAACCCGGACTCAATTGAACTTTAGAGTCGGCAAAAAATCCAATAACTATTCCCACGACAGTTAACACTATGAAGAGTGGTTGGGCCCACTTCGGCACAGAATCTTTTCGCTCATCTATAATAGCGAACAGAAATAAGGAGAATATGGCGCTCGCGAAGAATGAGTCGATTATTGCGGTCCACATATTGATAGCCTTATGCGGAGCAGACGTCAGTACATATAAGATAATGTCTCTCCTCTTTGTCGGCCAATTCTCTCCTATTTCGGGGACCATATGTTTGGAATACAAAACTGAAAAGAAATTAATTTAAGAAATAGTGAAATATTATAGAATTGTTGTCCAAACTATCGAAACAAATTGCGGCGAAAAATGAGCCCAAATATTGGGACGGAATATAATGTAAGAGCTTTTTCCTGAATCAGTTCAAAATGAATCAATTTCTCCATTTGTTTCTGTTATGGGGTTTATACCATTGGAGGCGTTTCATTGTGGCCAACGTTAAACTTGTGGCCGGATTTAGATAACCACCTGATAAGGGGACGGTCAGCATCAAACCCAACAACAGACCAGACGCCCAGTTCACTGCTATTACCAACACATATATCGAATCCAATTGAATATTGTAGAGGACATCGCCCTCTGCTTTGCCCTCAGGAATTAAGGTCTCATTCAGGCATTGTCTCCCGTTTTCACTCATAAAACAATATTCGGGGTCAGTATACAATCGCTGTGCCATATTGGGAACAGTGAAGCGCAACATAAGAGATACTAACACCAAATACTGTCCAAAAGGGAAGACTCAAAATTTAAATCACTTTTTTATGAGTGACGAACCAATTGAAGAAAAGTTCCCAAAAATTCAGAAATTGATTCCCGAACCCAATCAGGCATTTGGTAATTGAATGTCTTCTTGGTTGCCATCTCTTCGGCCGAATATTAACTGATGTCTTTGTGAACAAATTTCTTGTTTTAATAATTCGATAAAAATGAGTATTGAATCTGAAGTTTGAAATAGTTTGAGCATGACCATTTTCTCTTTACATTGTTCGTATTTGACAACAATATCCACAAACCTTTTTCTTACTTTCTTTGCAAACCATGAAAATCAAAGGAAGTAATTGTAATTCAATAAAATTTTATAAATTTAGTTTAATTTTTATTTAATACAAAAAGTTATAAATTAATTAAAAGGGATAAAAGGCTCGACTACTCAAACAAAAGATGCGCTCCAACTGTCCGTCGACTACCTTTTTATTGAAATGTACGGGTAATTCTCCGGAAACGGTTAAACCCAACTTCTCCGCGATTGCAATGGACTTAGTATTTGTGTTCCAACAGTTATATATGAGTCCATTGGTCTGAGTGATGGCCATCGCGTCAATACATTTTGCTAACAATAATTCTGCGATTCTCTCGTCGTTGGCATAAAGAGGTTCAACGATTCCTGTGTTAAGATTGGAGACCTTAAGCATACAATAACCCAAAACTTCATTGTTTTCATTGACTGCAACTCTGTTCACATTTTCGTCAAACTTTGCGTTTTCTTCGATGAGAACACTTCGGTCCAAACCATCGCAAACTTCTCTATCGAAGGCAATCACTTGTTTAATATTATCTTCTTTTAAGGGAACCACAGAAATGCCATCAATAGAGTGAATCATTTGACTGCAATCGACTTTTCCAGTGAAACAAATGTTGAATTTGTTTGGACTGAAAGTGAAGGCCCACTTCTCCCTGTATTTGTCTGCCATTGTTTTTCTCGCTAAGAGTCCTATATTTCTATCAGTTCCCATGTGTTCCATAGCTGTCCGCCATAGTTGAGCCCCTATTCCCATATTCTGGTACTCGTTTAGACAAGTGTATTGACCGACGTGTGATAAATCAGGGGAATGGTTGACTCCGGCACAGGCACCCAATAACTTGCCTTAACACAAGTTAAATATTTGATTTGGTTTTGTTGTATGAGTGATACCTGTGTTGAGGTCCTGTGCGACGAGTATTCCTTCGCCGTCCACTTTCATCATAACTTCGTTGTCATATTTGGAGCACTTAAAGCCCAGTATTGTCCAAATTTGTCGAACTTCCTCGCAATCAGATAATTGGATTCGACGGACAATTAATTTTATATTTTTATTTACAGACATTTTTTAAAAATATTTATTTCATTAATTTGTAAAACAGAACAAACATTAAATGGATTACAACTCAACCAAAAGTGAATACTTGAATGAAATCACAATTCAGTCGATAAAATGGTTATCTTTAATAAAAAAAAGCCTTCAAATGATTAAAATTATTGGATGAGATTATTCGTCATTTAATATGAGGGAATAGCCTTTCGAATGGCCTTGCACATTCAAATGGAAATATCGGTCACAAATTTTGACTATATTTCCGATTCGTTTTAAATTTCATTTTTATATTAAATGTACTTTTTAAGAAATTAATTTTAAATCGAATAATTTATTTAACAAGTTAATTTGAACCAGGCATTTATTATCCCTAATACCATAACAGTGAATATTCCTCAATAAACACAGAATTTATAACATTCCAAATATTACGTCATTTCATTGTAAAATTACCCTGCTTAAAAAGTTAGACCTTTCAAATTGAAAACTTTTTTTTAAGAATTGAACAGGACAATTTTTCAGTATAGTATTAAAATAAAATAGACTACATGATATAATTTAATGGAAAAATTGAACAAGATCAAAATCCATACAATTATCAATTGTTTCACTCTTTTTAACGAAATTTCAGAAACTATTGATCGCGTGAAACGAACTCAAAATTTAATTTCAAAAACAATTGGTTTCTGGCATTCATTTGATTATTGAAATACAAATCAAAGATTAGATTCAATTCTCAGTTGGTTTTCATTAAGCGATTAATTTTTTAGGAAATAGAGTTTATAGACATGAGATCGCATCGACACCGACACAGACCAAAGACTGGAAAGAGAGGCCGCAAAAGATATCTTCTCATTGATTTGGGTCCGGCTTCCAAGAAGTGCAGATCTCGATCGGGTCGTCGCAAACTAGGAAGACGTGGGTCGGGTCGCAGTCGAACCAAAAGTCGTGTCATTGAAATGTAATTTAGTTTCGGAACAAATCCTGGTTTGAAATTATTTAAAAACAATTTTCTTTCAAAATGACTTTGAATTGAAATAAAAATATCGAAAATATTGACATTATTTTTATTCATTGATTTATTGGATTTAAAATACATTTGATTAATGAGTTTTCAATTAAAAATTATTTACAAAATAAAAGAGTAATTTATTTATTGAAGAAAAACAATTAATTAAAAGTTTGAAAAGTTTTTATGAGTTGTAAAATGACAATTAGCAGTAGGAATAACACAAAAATAACCATGATTACAATGATTACAATCGAGATTATATTTAAGCCTCAATTAAATCTATTGGAAATCAGTTCTTGAATTTGAAAACAAATGAAAATTATAACAAATATTTGTCTTTGATATCGATATCATTGAAAATAATTTACATAAAAGACCTTTTGTTGCCTTCAATCGAATGATGTATTGTTTCAAAAGTGAAAAATCAAAGACTTTTAATGAGAATAATGTGAGAAAAAAGTCTTCGATCGACGAAAGAAAGCCAATTGTGAGGAAAGGCTATTCAATTGATGGAAAGGGTTAGCCTTTGATCACAAGAGCCGTCAGCCAAATGTGTTCTAATTATTTCAATTTGAATAATAATTTAAACAAAAGTTAAATCCATTTAAAGTGTTTAATAATTTCTATGGATTTCCCGGTCTCTGTCCCTTTCGAGTGGAGATATTTTCATGTTTTCGGTAATCACTTGACGCGCTTTTGGCAAAATGGCGATAATATGGATCTGATTAGTGATTAGTTCAACAAATTCACTAATAATCGACTGATTCTACTGATTGGTTACCTCTTTGATAGATGACATCGTTTTTGGTCACCGGAACCGTCATTATTGTGCTGAGGCTGGCATTGGAGTCATCTCTTTTGTTATCGTTTTGCAAACCGAATGCCAGAGAGTAGACCAGTGCCCCAATTATGGCCCCGATATGTGGTGCCGCCAGACCTGCTGCCCACCAGTACTGGTGATCCAGTGGTCTAAACAGTAAATTAGATAATTGTTTAGATAAGGAAATTGTTTAAAAATAAATAAAATAATGATTATATACTTGAAAACATCGAGTCCATAGCCAGCCAGTGCTGTGAACACCCGGGGCGATAAGTCACGAGCTGTTCAACAATTGGAAAAACAATTAATTAAATGCTTTTTTGCCATTCATTTTGTTTGGCATCAGAAAAGGCGATCAACTTTTGTGTTAAATTGCAATTAAGTCAAAGAACTTATTTATGATAACAACCAAATGAATAGATTTGGCCGTAGATTAAGCTATAGATTACTTAATGATAATCTTTGTTATTAAAGAATTAATCCATTAATATATCAAAATCAAAAAGGTTTATATGTTTCTAATCAATGATGAATTTGAATATTAAATATTCAAATATCAAACAGGAATTGATATAATCGACTGATTGTATACTCATTTCAAAAGTTCAGAATTCATTTATGGAGCGATTCTTTTTCGCCTTCGATTATATCAGAATTTTTTCACTTAACTCCAGGGATGCGGAAGGGGGGGTCTAATGCTTAGACCCCCCTAGGCTCGAAATTTTGAGATTTGACCCCCCCTAAGGTTTTGAGAAAAAATTGCCGTCGCGCGAATGCGAAGCGCGACGGCAATTTTTTCGGTAATTTTCGGTAAATCTGGCCATTTTAACCCGATTTTAACCGAATTTAGTA
>JAQGBD010000108.1:0-48670 GCA_034698165.1 Punctoribates punctum
TAATTTATTGATTTTTTCGATTCTTTGGATCTATTCCTCGACTTTTCACTCAATATTCGATGTCTTTTACGTTAATTAGTTATAGATTTTTGGGAAAGACTGAGAAATAGCCCTAATTTTGGTCAGAATTAGACTCGTTTTCAAAGAGTAAACTAAAAATTTGATTCAATTTATTACTAAAATTAGAAAAATATTTATTATTAATAATAATTATCGGAATATTTGAGTAAAATATAGAGATTTAAGACTTAAATAATCAAAAGTATATATAATTCGTTATAAAGGAGGGGTTTATAAGTGTTTAAGGATCTGATTGTGGAAATTGGCGTCTATTCTGCTCTTCGGGAGGGGAGGCGTACCACTGGTTTTGCCGGCGATTGAGCGCAGAATATGCGCCGATTTCGTCCGATCGGTGACCAGAATCGGCTGTTCGGGAGTTATCTTATCGTTTTCTACACTCTGTAGTATCGATTGGGGCAGTCGTTGAGTATGTGTTGTGTCGGCCCTACTGTCGGCCCATCTCTTCGTCTCCTTTTGTTTCTGGAAATCATTGGACTTCTGATTGACGTTATTATTGGTCCCATTATTCGGGTTATTGTTCTGCACTCTGGATATGCCTTTCGGTCTCTTAGTGGTCATACCGGGAGTGAACTCAACGGTAACAAAGCTGTCGCCGCCGTTGGAGTGGTTGGGAGGCGTCAACGGATTCAGAGCCGATCCCAACTGAAGCCCATTATTTGAGAGATAATTGAAACGACAGGTGGTGTCAAAGCTTTGGGTCGGCTCCTCGGGAGTGTACGTCGGGTCGGGTCTGTTGTATATCTGCGGCAATATAGTGCACCGGCGGCTGATCCCGAAGTCGTGCGGTTGTGGCGTTCGGGTCAACAGTTTTTCGTACTTTTTGCTCACCATTTGGCTCTTGGTTTCCGCCGGCTTTGTATTCGCTTTCGGCGGCCGATCACTAGTTCCGGTCCCACTGTTGACGACCGGCATATCGGGTGCGAACCGAACGGTTGTCGTCCGCTCTTCGCTTATATTTGTCTTCTGTGCGAACTCTTTGGCCAAACTTTTGGCACTTAATGTCTTCTCATCTGTCGAGTGATTATCAACGGGTTTGTCGACAACTTCTTCCACTTCTTCGACAACATTATCATCGGTGAAGACGTTGTCACTAATGGTGTCAATAAAATACTGTTCTGTGAATGGTTTGTATCCAAACTTCTTGAGACCCGTATTGTCTTCAATATCGCAAAGTCTCTGCTTTAGGGAAAGGATGGCGTTCTTCGACTCATCCAAGAGATCGCCGGAACTCCTCATTGAGTTCAACAGTTGTGACATTTCTGCCTATAATTGGGATCAACTGATAAGTGATCTAAAAGTGGGTCCAATCAATACATACATAAGTGTGGCGGACGTCGGCGTCAAAGCTCTTGGCTTTTGCCAAATTGTCTCTGAGCTGATCCTCAGTGACCAGTCGGCCCTCTTCTGTCAGTTCCTTCAGTTTCTTCACCTCTGTCTCGATGGTGGCCACGCCTTTCCTCAGTCTCCCGATGAATGACATCTTAATTGTCTCAGAAATTGTTGAATGAAATCGAATGAAAGCAAAACAAACACCGATTTAGTGGACAAACAAAATAAAAGACAATAAAAGAGTCTCTCATTGAAGGCATTCATCGATTGACCGCTCATTCAATGCATTCAAAAGGCAAACAAAGCCTACGATTGGCTCAACTCTACTCTCAATAGGATTTGTTAAGCGGTTTATTTGAATCAGTGTTTCGCCTGTTTATTAAACAAATATCCTGTTTATAGTGTTTAAGCTTGGTAATTAATTCGAAAATCTAGTAGTTTTAGCATTTATTTAAAGTGTCTCTAATTGAAAACAACTTTTTTCTTGTAATTAATTATTAATTCTGTGTTAAAGGCTTGATATGAATGCAGGAAAAGGAGGAACATCCTCATCACCCTGCATAATTAATAATTTATGCTCATTTAAAATTCTAGTTTTCGAGTCACTCATTGATTTAAATTCATTTACGTTTTGAATATTATTATCCCTGAGTTTAAAAATATTTTTTTTCCGGAGTATATCCGCACACCATTAACATTGAGATCCAGGTATTGATAGTGAGGTCAAACTTGACTATTAATTGCAGACTAGTCTACCACTAAGTCTATTGAGAGGAATGTCTACCGAACTGAGCACTCGATCATCAGGAAAGTCAAAACATCATTAGACAGGGCACTGAAAACAACCCAATTCTGAGCCAATTGTCGGATAGGATTTCAAACAGAGTTTAGGATTTGTTTGTTTTAAAGCAATTTTTCTGTCGTTTTATTCAAAAAACTTATAATTGGTTTGAATTTCGGTCAGAATAATGTCTATCAATAAAAAATTCAAATAATTGGAATCAAATATCTATTTATATAACGTTTTGTTGGCTTCAGAGTCAAGAAAAAGATGTTTACATTTGTGTCAATAGACATGAAATATGGATTTCATATACAATTACTTCTGTTTCGAGTGGTTTTCCAGTACTTGTGCTCTAATTGATGGCTTCATTACAGAGAAAATCTTCGCCAATAGCACAGAATATGTTATCTAATCTATGGTTCAATTGTTTGCAGTTCTCAAACAATGGATTGATTCCTAATTCTTTAGGATAATAATCACTAATTAAGAGGATTTGAGTCATTCTTCGTCGGAATTCCAGTCAATCAAAGTCTGTTCTCAAGCGAAAAGTTTTGCGGATAACCGGGTTATCCATTAAAACAACACTTTATCTCGTCTTTCAAATACCAAATGCGATTGAAAAACAAGAATCGGATAATTTATTTGAAAAATTCTAATAATATTTGATAAGTGGCTAAGAGTTAGCCAAGAGTTGAGTCTAAGAAAAAACACCAAAAGACTGATGTTTTTAATCAATCAATGGTTCTGTCAATTATGCAAAACAAGTGATAATTTTGTAGCTAAAGAGTTAAACTCAGCCATCAATTGGTTCAAAGTATCCATTAGAGTGGTTTGGGCTGAAAAATATTGCTCCTAGTCACTCAATTTCGAAGCCAGGATTAGCATATCTAACCAAGTGGGACAACCAGGCTGTCCCCCGGGCTCTGGTGGGCGGTTCTAAATGTGTCAGTTTCCAGTAGCGGCCTGGCAACAGAGAGCTGCTTGGTAAGAATTTATTTATTCCACACCATCATTAATCAAAGCAATCAATCTTGCTAAAATCAAATCATACATAGCCTGTGGTCATCACTAACTTTGATCTATTGTTAATCAAGAAAAATGAATTCAAATAAATTTCAAGTGAACTCGTTTTCCAGTCCTCTAAGCAACGGATTAATGCCTATCCTTTCATCAAACGATTGAAATATTTTTTTTAATTCCAAGAATCGTTTGAATCTTAATTCAGGAGAACTGCTGTCAAACTGTTTAAAACACATGAACTGAACGCACAGTTGGAGTAACTGTTCCTTCAATTTATTTACTGATTAATCAGAGTATCAAAAAACAAGACCAAGAGATTAGAGAACTTGATTGAAAGGAATTCATCGACCAGTTTAGATAGGAATGGCCAAGGTATATCTCCAATCAAACGAACTGGAGACCCATTACCCGAGGTAGATTGGATTAGATTCGATAATTGGCCATGTTGTCTTCGCTATCTAATCCGGATGAGAATCGTATTTCTTAGATTAAAATGCAATTAAAGGGTGTTAACACACAGATTATACCTTGCTCATATGCGTGTGGTGTGTGTGAGTGTAACCCTTTTTTCTATTTTAGAAAAGTAATGTTCGACTCGTTTTAATTCAAACCCCTTTCCCCCGCCTTTCCCCCCATTTATCGCAATTGAAATGCTTTAAAAATAGCTTTTGAATAATATTTGGTATACTTTTAAATAGAGTCAATAGTTTTCAATGACTCCAAGGCTTCCGAATTCATAATCAAAGCCCAGAATAAAGAGAAGAAAAACTTCTATTCATTTATTACATTACATAAGACTTAATTCAAACTTAATTATTGTAATTTCAGTTCTGATATATATTTCGATAGCTATTTGTTTAACGGATTTGGATCTGGAATAACATGAATGCCATGAATAAGATATAAAACATTTAATTTTTTGCCGTTTTATATAAAAAATATTTAGACGGAATACTCTTTAAATCAGCAAAAAAGTGGAGAAAAATATTTGATAATAATTACAGAGTTATTAAGTTTTGGGAATTTTCTGCTCAAATAACTACTGATCTGATGTCTGAGAGAAAAGAAAAATATTTTATATTTTATATAAATATATTTTAAACACTAAATTATATACGAATTGAAAGGCCATCGAAATAACAGTTGTTTGTGTGACTCGTTTTCGTATTCAATGAATTTATTTTTCAATTTTATTCTTCACTATTAAAACAATTTTATTGTATTTATTCCCATATATTATATACAACTTATATAATAGGGATTCAATTAATTCAATTGAAAAATAGTTTCTTTATTTTTAATTATAGTTATTGTGATGTTAAGAGTCATTGAATTCAATGCAAAAGTTGATGAACTTTGACATCAAATGAAGATTTGATTTTGTTTTCGGCCAAAAATCTTACAGTAATTCATGGGATGCGAAATATTTTGTCGATAAAAACCTCCTCCGAAGGCACAGAATAACTCATTTGAATAGCAAAACGATTTTTTAATTGAATTTCGTCTTCAGTTTCTCGATTTTAGAGCCAAACCCACGAAAATGAGGAATGAATTGAATTTTATTAATAAATATTAACCAAATATTAACGAAAAAACTAATAAAAGACTTTTTGAATATTATTTTTATTTCAAATCAAATGTTGTTTTTAGTCTTTTTCTCAATAAAATGTACTATTTTTAGGAATATCTGAGGATTAGATTCGAGGCAAAAAAAGAAGTTTTTTTCTGAGCCACTGACCGGTCTATTAAAAGTCTCGTTATTGAGGGGCACAGGTATGGTAGGGGGAGTGCGAATGTAATTATAAATGCGATTTTGGGGCTCCTTTTCCCCAATGCTGTGCACTTAAAAGTCAATATACTCTGAATTAGAAGAAAAATATTCAGATTTCAATTCGTGATATCAGGAAAGAAACGTTTGGAGCAAAACAACTATAAATACCATAATTTTTTGCGCACAGAATAAGTATATAATTTCGATATTATATTCTGCGGGACTAATAACAAGTTTAGTCAAATCACTGGAATCCGTCACAGACTGGTGTCAAATGTCATTCTGTGTCACAAACATTATAGACAGTCGAGATCAAGGATGTGCAAAGTGGGTTAGCCTACACCGCCCACTCGGCACTGGCGGATAAATTACCCCTAATTAAGAGCAGCGCAAGTTTTTAGCATAATTTTGATGTGAATTCATCGGAAAAATTCTTTGAATTTTAAGCAGTTTTGTTGTGGAAAACCCATTGTGACTAAAATTAAATGCTCAGCACTGCAGGTATTGCCCAAAAACAAAATGTTGTTGACGACCGCGCCCACTATGCAAAAGCTACCATGCCCATCTCGGTCTATAATACCTTGACAGCTAAACCTTATTCTTAATTTGAATCCAGATCAGATTTTCTCCCAGATTAGAGCCAAGACTTATAACAAGAAACGTTTGAAAACGTATTTAAATTTATTTTTTTTTTTGCATTTCTGATCGAAATCGAAAAGTTTATCAAATCGTAAATCAGATTAAGATTTTCGTAAAAACAATATTATGTTTCTAATGCTCGTCAACACAATTATAAACTTGGATATTTAATTTGCCAGGAGAAGAGAAAAATTCGTTTCAGATTAGGATCTGACCCCAAAGTAGGCCGAGTCTCGCACTTAGCGCACAAATGACTACAGTTTTTGCTCAATACGTAAGGTTTGTTTGCTTTCTATGCGAACGACTTGAATATCAATCAGAAGTGTTTTAAATGAATTAAATGCAAACCTATTGACAAAAAACAGTTATAAATCAGTCGTTTGTTTTTGCGCTCAGTTTATGAAAAAAAAATGTTCAGAAAGCATCTCATCATTCATTTGGTTCGAGGAATAAATTAAAATTTATGGCTTTTAAAACAATATGTTATTTCTTTGCACATTAATGTCAGGACAAGTTTTTTTCCTTCGATTCCTGTGTTCACTGCACAGCACAGCTCAGGGAAAGGTGTGTTTCAGGATTGGAATAGTCCGGGAATTGCCAGTGAGTGCTAAACCAGAAAGAAATAGACGACTCTATGATGTCATTATGATGTAAAAGGGAGGCCAAAACCACTCTGTTCTTCGCCCATATTTTTTTTCTTCGTATGCCGTTCTCCAGCGCTCAGGGAGTAAGTCATGCCTTACATTAAACGTTCAGAAGTTGCGCTCTGAAGACAGTTATTTCTAAGGCTTTTCACTGGCTCTCTGGTGGTGCTGGTGGTGGTGCTGTGCTTATCAATAGAGCCATAAGCAAAACAGACAGTCCCTGAGCGCCAGAACAGTCAGTTTTGCGCTGAGCAGTCAGCACACGGAACAACGATTTTGAGGTACTGTTCATTCTGTTCAACTTTGGAGGAGTAGTTTTCTCTCTCTCCCTCTCCGGTCTTCTCCACCAAAAGAGTCATGCATTTTGTTTGAATATTTTTGTTGTCATTTATTATTATCATTGGATTTATTTTTATCACTCCTTTTGGTTCAGTCTATTAAATGTGAATTTATTAGTTTGTGTGACAAACAGCTGGTGCTCTCACAGTCAAACGGCACAGAATAATGTTCTCCACATCAAGAATAAGATAACCTTATCATTGAATAAGTGAATCAAAATATAATAACTTTTTTGTCGTCTCTTTTATTTGTGTTTATATTTAATATATTTTTCTTCGAATACTTCTATTCAACAAAACTTTCAGTTTTTGAGTTCAAAACCCATTGATTAGACTTAGACTGTGAATGAAGTCAAGTCTTGGAGAGATAGGTGTGTCCCACAAGTGAACTGTCTCTCAAGAAATATCTCTTTTCGTTGAACTCTTTTCGACAATATTTTCAAATTTGAAGTTTAACTCAAATATTGAGCCAAAAGTTAAACATTTTTTTCGCGTAAAAACTGTTTTCTCAGTAATTATTTGAGTAATAAATCAGAGGAAAAAAGTTTATTATTCTTCAGGAGTTTGTGTCGGCGTTATGTCAGTAATGATTGACAACACCATAGAAGTGGATCCGGACATGAACTTAGCGGCGCTCAGTCTGCTGGCGATGTCCAACAGTAGGAGCGGTTCCTTTCGTCGATTCTGTGCATCGCTGGGCTCCCAGTGCGAGAGCCCCACAGAAAGCAGTAGTAATAACAGTGTGTTCACCGACGACGTTCCCGTTGACCTGAGCCGGGGCCGCACTATTGACGAGTCAACAATCAATGTGTTCCGCTGTCCGACACCTGTCTACCCGACCTCAGCCCTCTCAATAGCCAACAGTCCCTCAATGAGCGAATCTCAGTTCAAGATCGCAAGAATACTGACTGATCTGAATCGGATAAAACAGGATCCGGTGCCAAATGACTTGAACCTCTCCACTCTGGTTACAACTAGTGGACAGCCCTTGCATTTGAGTTTTGGTCTGAAATACGCGTCAATTGACGACAAAAGCAATAGTAATGCCAACAGTATTAGTATTAACAGTAATAATAATAATAATATAACTAATATTAATAATAGTAATAATAATAATAATAAGACAATTCAAGGGCGCACTCCTCGCAAAAGAAAAACAGCGCCGACAGAGGCTCCAATAGCCAAGGGTATGCCAGTGGATAGCACATATGGTCTGGTAAATGGTGGATATGACGATCCGTTAATTAAGAAAATGCACCGGTGCTCATACCAGGGCTGTGACAAAGTTTATGGCAAAAGTTCTCATCTGAAGGCTCACCTGAGGACACACACAGGTATGTGCTCTGAAAAAAAGCTGAGTGTTTGGGCCCATTATCTCAATAACTATCCTAATGTTAAACAAGTTTTTATTTCTCATAAAAATCTCCGAAAAAAATAACAAAATTTAATTGTTTTTTAGTCTCTTCTCTATTCTTAGAGCAGTTTTAAAGTCTTGAGTTTTGTTTTCAACACAAAATGTTTTATCTCTTAATAATTCTGCTATTTTTCTCATCGACGTTGTGCTGAGCTTTTATGCCTGTGCTCTCATTTCCTGTATATAACACTCTTTTGATTAAAAAGCGAAACCAAAGCCTGAGATAAAAAGTGGAGAAAAAAGTCTTTTCTGTATTAAAAAATAGTTTTTATTTAAAATCGCGTTTAAAACCCGATTCAAAACTTGATTAAAGACAGGAAAAGGTATAATATATTCCACAGGAAAGGCTCTATTTTTCACTGAGTGAGAGGTATTCTCAGTGTCTTTCTCGTGAGATCACATGTCAGAGGAACGACACCCCCTTCGCAAAAGCATTGCTCAATCAGTCCTGTGATTAGACGGTTCAGCCCTTTCCTCACTGGTTATCACTTGTATTGCAAACTATTATACATTTAGAAAAAGTTATCAAATTATCGACAAAAATAAATAGACTGCACTTCTCTAAGGCTGTGCAGCGAATAAAAAGCTGACTGCAATGGTTTTTTTCCCTTGCTACATTTTCTCTTTGCAGAAGACAATGTGTGCGCACTCATAAAGTGTGATAAATTAGAAAAATATTAGCACAGAATAAATAAATTTTTAGGATAATAGAGGAATACATTTGAATGCAGTGTTTTAATAGACACTAATTTTTTCCTCTCATTTCAATCGTTGCAAAAGTCAAGTGTTTTAATAAACCAATGTTTATGGCTGTGCTCTGTGTCCTGTGCTCTGCCAGCGCTGGCAATCCTTGATATGAATGATTAAAAATATGATTTACAATCATTAATAAGTGGAGAGACAGACAGAAATCTGTTAGAGAGTAGAGAATGGGCTGAAGTCTGTGCCAACGCCTACCCTTCAGAGCACTGTTAGCTTTGAATTTTAAAAAACTTATCCACTGTTTAACCTGAAGGGAAAACCTTTAATTTGCTAGATTAGGCTCACAAACAGCTGTTTGCCTTGTTGTTAGCTAAGGTCTGTCTCTGGCACTCACTCATGAAGTTTTTTGCTCAATGCTCAGGAAGGAGAGGGACTCCACTCGACATAGGTTATGGTCGATCGGTAGTGAATGTCTCACCCAATCGGCCCAAACGATCGCCTTATGAGACGAAATATGTTCTCTCTATTGAAGTATTATTAAAATTCTGCCGACCATAAGAGCACAGCATAAGTCATAGGCAAAGGATAGACAGAGGGAGAGAGAAACGCAAAGCCATTGCAGCTGCAGCTCATATCCGGCCGCCAAATGTTTAGCACTCCTATTATTATCGGTGCTCTTACACACACTGGCACTTTGTCTACCATTACTACCTGTGCCACACAGTTAGCCAACCAGAGTCTCATCGCTTGACATCATATAAGAGACCAGAAAAATACGATTTACAGCTATTGTTATTGTTATGTTAGTATTCGGGCACACGTTCCCCAATCACTCACAGAGAGCTCATCCACATTTCTGGTGTGTCCTCACATACAAACAGAGCCCAGAATTTAAAAGCAAATTCTTAGGCATATAATACTGTTTTGCAAATGTTTTGGTTGTTTGTTGTCCTCAAATAAAATACGGTTTAAGCCTAAAATCAAACGCAAAGTCTGGTCAGAGATTGAGTTTATTTTTCTTCCAAACAATTAAACAACAGTTTTATCGAATATTATTTTCATACAATTCATTATTGAATTGAATTCCTGTCGTGTTTTATGCCATTCCTCGAGCACAGGGCTGGAAAACAAATGTGTGCTTTTCCTGAATAGAGTATTACACGAAAAAATCAAATTCCGAATAAATAACTGAATGAATGATCAATCAATTGAACTAAATTCAAGGCACACATAGATTAGGACAGAATGAAAATCCTGAAAACAAGCTAATGATGTTATCCCGCATATAATGCTAATTAAAATTATCTGCTTTTTGAAGACTCTTATTCTGAGCCCAATATATGGCGTAAACCTATTTATTATTCATTGCAATACATATACTCCTAATATATAATTCATAATATTTTGAGTGATTTAAACCCAATTATAGATTATTCATACAAACAATAGATATATAAAAATATATGCATTGAAGACGATTAAAGACAATTACGGCACAGGATTCTGAGGGGACTGTTATGTATACAGATTAGTGGTTGCCTTTAAATTACACCACAAATCAATTGACTGATTGTTCACATCTAGAATTCAGGGTCAGTGGGAAAATGTGAGCCAAAAAAGTCTTATAAAAAACAGTTAAATGGCTTTCGAGGAGAGAAAAAATATATATTATATTTAATTCCATTAAATTGGATATTAGTGAGAGAGTTGGGATTTTCGCCCAACTCAAGGATGTTAGGGAGGACTTCATAGGACTCCTTAGGATTTTCTTATGAATTATCAGTTTTTCATTTCGTTATTTATACGATTGAAGCGATTTCTTTCTGCACCACTTTTCCAGCGTTGAGCCAAACCTGAAAAGTCTTTGAAAAATCGTTTACTTGATATTCAATTCTGATATTGGAATCTATTTCTCAGATCTCAATATACTTGAAATTTATTGCAGTTTTTGATTCATTTAAGTTATTCATCGAATATTAGAAAAACCTTTTTCTTGTTTTTTTGATTTATTAATGACTTTAATGTCTTATAAATATTTTTCTCGCAAAACATTTCTCTTTTACGAAAACCAAATAAAAGTAAGACTTCTTAAGCCAAAGAAGAAAAAATGTCTGACTTTTTAATGAACTATAAGAACAGTTTTCATGCAATTCCTGGTTCTGTTTTGAGACCCAATTTCTTCGTCAGATTTTTATTGCTTTAAAAGAGTAGTAATTTTTTTTAAATACACTTCTCCTCGAGCGATGTCTTCGGGTTGTACTCCAATATTAGGATTTCCCCAAAAGCGCTGTCAGTATATCAGTGTTTTCCAGTGAGTTCGTTGGCACTGGTGTTTCATCAGTGGCTCTATGAGTCTATAGATTGACATTTCTTAAGGGGGCGGACGGTATTGTCTTTATTTTCGTACTATTGACTAACGATCCCCCGATTGGGAGTAACCAGGGATTAGTCGAACCAAATTAATTGACTTAAATTACTCAGTTTATTGTTGAATATGATAATTTAATCGTGAATAATGGTTTAGCATGAAAAACATTCTCACTTCATTAATCAACATGCTAATTTCATGGGAGAGAACGTTAATTGGCTTGAGTTGCTTGGTTATTTCAAAGAAAAAAAATTCCAGAGAAAAGGAAGAACCCATAGAACAGTACATTTTGCCTGATTATGTCAGTGTTATGGTTGACCTAGTAAGCCATTGATTACTGCCTGAATCACATGCCTGTGCCCTCTCACTCGCACTTAGAAACAGGTCCTCCAGTAATGCGAAATAAACTGACAAAACATGTCTTTTACTGTATTTTTATTATATATTATTATATCAAAAGAGGTTTAGAATCAAGTTTTCGCGAAAAGGGGTGAACCGTATCTTCAACTTCAGGGCTCATTTGGTTTTATTTTTTTCTGTTTAAACTTTTCTATGACTTTCGTTCGACTATTTTGTAGAAAAAAAATACCAAAAGAAACAAAAAAAGTTTAGTCTTTTTTCGTCAGTCTTTTCAGAATTAAATGATTCGAAAGAAAAGTCATTATTCGTGCGAAATATAAACAGAAATAAATTATTTTCACTAATTATTTGTAAATCACTTCTTGTTTTTTGCGATGACTTTTGCGAGAGGAGAGCCTTGGAATCAAATCGGGCGCTATTCCTATCACTTGTGTGTCGTCCTATTGAACAGACCAGGATTGCAGGGGTGGAGCCCACTGGCCTCCAGATATACGAGTCTCATGTCTTATGCAACTGAGACCAAGACTTTCCTCATTAAAACTGAAAAAATACATTTGAAAAAAAAATTGATTAATTACTTGACTTTACATCAATTTGTTTGCCATCATTACCGTTACATTAGATAAGCCAATAGAAGGCCTTCCTATGCCTTTCCCCAGAGAGACACAACTTATTCCGCCCCCCTTTCAAACAGAAAAAACTGATTTATTTATTTCCAATATTTAATTATTCGCTTTTATTGTCGATAAGTATTGGTTTAGTTCAACAAATGGTTGTTTAAACCGAAGCCAAACATAAATCTCTTTTTATTAGATTTTTAATTTTTCGATTAACCGGGTTTTCGAAGCTATACCTCAAGGATTTATTCTGTGCTCTGATGAAAGTGATATCAAACTTCTCTCCTGATTATCGACAAACAGGAAAAAAATGCGAATTTTGGTCACAATTTTCTTATCAACAATTTTCTGCCCGAAAGGAGTAATCAGTGAATCATTTTTAGCGATAAAACTGGTTATCATTTGTTTGAAAACTACAGTCAACTGTAGTTATAGTCAACTCCGCTAACTATGGGAATACATAAAACAGATTTAAATTCCTAATTATGTAAATAATAAATAAATAAGAGCCCTATTCTTCTGGCATTAATTCACATCAAAAACCTATTTTATCGCATAATCTGATCGTTTTTGTGGCCAAAAGAAATCTAAACTTTATTTATGAAGAAATTAATACCAAAACCTGATATCACTTATCAATAATTATTAACAAATCTTTTATTCTTTGGCTAAAAATATCCGACATTTCTCTTGATTTTAATTAATGTAATTAATCGATAATTATGTCAAAAGAAATTTTAATTAATTAACTATTATTTGGCATCAATTCAGTGCTTTTCAGTCAAAGATTAAATCGATTGAAATATTAGTTCAAACATTTGACTCACTATTGAAGTCTGGAAACAAAAAATTTTTTGTTTGATATTTGTTCTGTTCCTTTATATTCCAGGTTATTATCTAGTTTATCGATTTCCAATAATAACAGGATTTTTCGAGAAATAAATTCTTCTTTTTTTAGTCATTTGAGATAAAATACAAATAAAGACAATTAAATAACATTTTAAGAGCCATTGAAGAGAGAAAATCCGAGAGAGAGAGAGAGAGAGAGAGAGAGAGAGAGAGAGTCGACAATGTTATCTTGGAAATCACCGATGAAAGTAAACAACTCTCAACATGTTTATTGTCTAATCAAAAATCCATTATAGCTCTGAAATGATCTTTCATTAGACTAAACAATTCTTTCAACAGAATTCGCTGAATATTAATCTCTTCCTCAATTATCCTTGCTCAATTGGGGACACTGGGTTGAATTTTTAGCGCAAATTCACGACAATATTGTGACATATAGAGACTTATTGGCGCTTTTGGCACTCCTCTTATTCTTTGCAAGATATAAATCTGTTGACTAAACTATTCGTATTTTTTGCTCAGAATCTGAAGGCAGTGAATATCAGATGACTTTCTTTTAATAGTTTCGCACAGAATATGGTTTACTCCTAACAAAGCGTTCATTAAATTCCGCGAATTGTTTCTAATGTCAAAGACATATATTTTTGGCATAAAATTCTTAAAAATTTTCATTCCGTTCACCAAATTATTGCCATAACTCAAGAATTGTGACAACTCTTCATTAGAAGAGACGAACAAAAATCAATACTCAGAATAAATTAGAAACAGTTGAGGCAAATGTGTGTCAAACTGTAGGGCGGGGCCCATAAACTGTATGACAAACGGCAATCAATGTGAACAAGATCGATTCACTGACAAATCAATAAAATATTCTTTTATTTTTCTCATATTCTGAATGTCTTAGATTTCAATTAAGATGACCAGAATAGTATGAGTTGATGGGCCCACCCAGGGCATATGATTTATGCCATTTGACTAATTGAATTGCTTTTTTATGTTTTGCCCTAGTATGATTTGCGAGTAATAAACATTTTCTTGTTTCTTCTCAAACAGGTGAACGTCCTTTCGAGTGCACATGGCATTCATGTGGCAAACGGTTCGCCCGGAGCGACGAACTGGCCCGACATTACCGGACACATACCGGCGAAAAGAACTTCGTCTGTCCTTTTTGTGACAAACGGTTCATGCGGTCCGACCACCTGACAAAACACGCCAAACGACACCCGGAGTTCCGTCCGGAGTCACTGCAGCTCAACCGGAAGAACAGTCCCAACAGCGCACAGCCCAGGAAGACAATCACCAGCAACAAAGTGACCACAATTGTGGTCAACAACAACACGAATAATAGCATTACTCTGAATGCGGCCAATGATTGCAAAACTAAGACTCAGATAATTATTGGCAACAGTTTGAGAGTCGGGGCTAAAGGTTCCGAACAAAACACAAGAGATGTTAGTCTTAATTGTTTTTCAATACCTCATAAATAGTTTATATCCAAGAATTTTAGTATTTTTTTCAATGAAATTATAATATATTTCGATATTTTGTTATATCGAAACACAAAATGTTTAATGAATTCAAATTAAAAATACATTTATTCTAAAGAATATAATTAACAAAATATTTTCTAATTATTATAATTTTTAATACATTTACCGAATAATCTGTTTATTCAGAGCTCTGTTGTCTCACAATTGTCTCTCACTTTATATATATTTTATTAATTGAATTAATTAATAAGAAATTCTCATTTAAATGCTTTTAACAAATGATTATTGTTTTGTAAATAGACTTATATTCTGTGCCTTTTATATGAAACACTTTGAAATCCAAATATTTATTAGAATTTAAAACTGTTATCCTTTGAGACAATTATTAAATCGTTTTTCCACTAAAAACAAATCTATTCTGTCCTTCAAAATGTCTTCAAACACTTACCGATCACAAAACAAATGTTCAAAAAATCATTAAAACATTTCCTCTTCTGTCGGAAATTTTCCTCCGATTATAAACGAGTTTAAAATTCAAATACTCTTTGTTATGAAATCACAAAAATATTATATAATTAAGTCTTTAATTCAGTTCAGTATTTGTTTTCAAAATTTCAAATCTCAATAGTCTTGTGAAAAGAGTTCTTATTCTTCGATATTCTTATACCAAATGTTATGAAAAGAATTGAAATTTTATTTGAATAAAGAAATTAATCGATTTGTGGGTAAAAACAGAAACTTTTTATTTGATTTCAATTTACTTTCTTTCAAATGATTGCAATTTATTTCGACAGTAATTTACTTCGGATTATATTTATTTGAATGAAAAAACAATTTGGTTCTCCATTCGGTTCATTACACAAACTTATTAAGGTATTAATACTATTGACTCAATAGATAATTGAATTTTGGAAATTAATTTCATTAATCAAACGTAAAATTACAGTCAGTTTTCATTAATCAACAAAAGTTTATATAAATTGTAATAAAAAAGGGTTTTCTTGAAATTCAATCACTGGTTTGAAATTTTCACAGAGTTTAAGGTACTTTTCATTTGAAAAACTCAAGCATTTTTTTACCGAATTATTCGCCAAATTCTTGCCTCTAATGAAATACTGAATAAGAATTCAAGTCATATAATATATGACTCGTATATCAGCCATATATTGAAAGCAATTATTTTTGACAGTTATGTAAAAATAATTAATTTTATTCTCTTTATTAGTGATAAAAATGTTTTCGAAATAACTTTATTGGACAGAAAATCAATGAAAAATCAATGAAAAACACAAATTATTCAAATTACCAAGCAAATAAATGTAACTTGGTAAACATTACAACAACAATAACCAACGAACAAATTATAATAATCACCGGTATATCAACTATTTCAACAAGATCACCCAGTTGAAAAACATATCTAATTAGTTGAATTTAATTAAAATGATGTTTAATCAAGCTAAACACACTTTTAATCTAGTTTTTCGGACAATCAAAACAATGTTATCAAGCACAAAAGAATTGGTATCAGGTAATTGATTTCTGTCCTCGATTCTAGCAAACAAATTAGAAAGAATCGCAACCTGGTTCTTTTTGAAAACAATAGATAATATGATTAAAGTTCAACTGAATAAGAGAAATGATTACAAATTAAAACTAATTTTCAAAATAAAACAATTGTTGTGTTTAAATGTGTTTAATGAAAGTGAAAACAAGCGTGGTAATTTACGTTTTATAAATTGCATGATTTGTATGAATAAATTCACCGGAAGTTTAGTTTCGAGAAGAAAACCAATTAATCAAAAACTTGTGGTTAAATAAGAAATCAATTATCACTTGTAATGTAAAACAGCATTTTTTTTTTGTTTAACAAGGTCATCTAATTTTCCAAGAGTCTAATATTGAATTGTAATTCACGACAACTATTCTGAAAGTAAATTAAACCTATTTTTAAATTTTTGTTTACCTGGTTATAGGTCTGAGACTAAAAACAAGATATGTTTTGAATGAAAACGAAAACCATTTTTACAATCAAACGACTGAATGAATGTTTCAAAAGAAAAAACTATTATTAAGGAAACAAATGCTATAATTCTATGGCTTTTGCCTAAAATGCTTTGTTTTTTGTTTAGATTACAACTAATTATAAACATTTGATTACAAAAAGAATTGTTTTGTTTTTTAGTCATAAATATTATGAATGAATTACACGCAATGTTTATATACAGTTAGGCCTCGGATTAAGGGACTTGTATTTAGGGGAAAGGCTTTGTCTCAAATTGTCTGAAGGGTTGGCTATTTGTCTGGCTTGGGATGAGTTATCGAATGTGAAATTAACTGATTTGGTTGGGAATTAACTGAATATAAGGGAACGGATTTGGTCGTCAGTTCCCTTAAACCGAGGCCTGGCTGTAGTTCTTATAAATAATTATAATATTTTACACAAATTATAGTTTATTTTTAATATTTTCAATTTGAGGCACAACATCATCAGTTTTTTATTAACACATATCTCTGAGCAAATCAACATAAACATAACTGTCCTGGTACATTCTGCTAGCCCTCGATTGTAGTCACGATTCTGATGATTCCCTCTGATAGGAATGCATCCCTCTCACAGTAACCTAGTTCGTTTCAATTTCTATGTCTTTCACTGTCGACTCCATTACACATTTGAAGTGATTCTTGTCATCAAATTTAGGAAATGATTTTATGGACTGAATTACTGATACAATCGATAAAAATCATACGTTTTTAAGAGTCAGAGCACTTGACATGAGTGTTGTTTTGGCAAAATATATAACTATTGATAGCACTCGCCATCGAAATTGGTCTGAATATTGGTCTAAAGATTTTTTTTGTTCAGAAGAATATTCTTTGATATTATCAACCATTGATTTATTGGCATTTTTAGGGGAATTTCAGGAATTTTCGGGAATTTCTCAAAAGAATTGTCTCTAAAAAGGGTTTTAATATTGAGCTCAAAAAATATTGAAATTTTTCAAATCATTTCATATAATATAAAATGAATAATAAGTCTAATTATGTAATCTATTGAACAAATCAGAGGCAATGGATGTGATTCCACTGCGAATCCCTGCTACGGATAATTTTCATACTAAATGATCTAGGAAACATTACGTAAGCGTTATATAAGAAGTAAATTTGTTAGTTTTTGCTCATTTAATAGTAGATAGAATAGATTTAATAGAATAAACTTGCTAAAAATTCGACTTTCGGTTTGGTTTTGGCTATAATTCACTTCTAATTAACATTTAATTAGTATTTATGCGACAATTTCTGTCAAAAAACCGATGACTGAAACCATTGACCGAATCTAAAGCTCTATAATACCATGTTTTGGGTTTTGGTAGAGAAATATACTCTTGGATGTGGATGAGCTCAGGCACACCAGCAAATTATGGACCAATAAATCAAGTGTCTAATAGATGTTATGCCTCGGTTACTGTCCAACTACTCATAATTATGATTGACTTTAACATTGAAATAGGAGCTGCCTATCGATTCCAGCCATTAATCGATTGCAAGAACACAATTGAGATTCTGTACGGATAGGGATAACAAACGGATAGCCTTTTCACTAGAATTTCACCGAAAAACAAATCAATTTCTAAGTTATTTAAAATTACTTCGAATATAATTATCACAAATTATTTAATATTAATAATTAATTAATTAATTAAATCATTATTTTTGACTAAATTTAATTACCGGTAACTAAAAAATAATTATTAACTAATTGTTAACTAATTTTAAAACTAATTTAATTAATCACTTGTTTTGACTGAAAATTGTCTAAATTTTCTAAAAAAAATCCTTTCATTTAAGTTGTTATCAATCGGAATGACTTCCAAAATGGGAATTTTCAATCCCTATCAGTAAATAATCCCAAATAACAGTTTGAGTTACAAAATAAATGTGTTTTTTGTTGTAAAACAGTTTTTCAACACTACTTGCAAATCGAAATTCTTAGCCAAACGTTTGGTTCAACAAATCCTTTCGGTTAATAAACACTTCTATCAAAAAGAGACCACTAATAGGTGGTTGTGGGCGACCATAGACGCAAAAAAGCCCACTGAACAGGGTAAGTTCAAACATATTCTGGTCATTTTGAACAGATTTAAAGTAAAAATAAGGTTAAAAATTGAGACAAAATTGTAATGAAGTCTACAAAGATTGGCATACAATCAGTTGAGTCTTGGTTTTTGATATTTACAATAAACATGGTATTTATGTACTGGAAATGTGTTTTCCCACTATTGATACGATGAATCAGTTGGTCGGACAGTCCCGTAACTATCGGTATATACAGTGGCCGGCCGTAAGTGATTAGTCCGCGCCTTTGGGAGAGCCGACCCACGGGTTGATGGATGACATTAGTCTATATAAAAATTGTGTCGATTTGGCCGTCGATTCTTTGGTGATGAAGAAGAATAAGATTTTGAGACAATCGATGTTTGAGATACGAAGACTCCATCCGAAGAAATAGAGAGCGAAAGAGAAAAACTACTTTTGATTTGAGACTAAAATCCAATTTTTTATATAAATATATAGCCGTTTGACACAAGAATACAATTTAGGGGTGTTTTTATGTGTGTCCTAAGTGTCGGCCCTTCACTAAAGTTCGGTTTCGCTGTGATAGAGGGGAAGCTTTAACCTGAGGCCGGTGTCGCTGTCGGACGGCTCGTCCACAAGAATGTAGTTATCCTTTCCATTCATCTTCAGGTCGTCGGAATCGTTGCTGTCGTTGTCGGCGTCATATCTGAGTGGCACCTGACTGTCAGTATGCTTAGGGCTGTGGGTCTCCATTCTGTGCAGTTGCAGTTTAGGACCCCTTTAGACACAAAATTCAATTATTAGTTGAAATAGTTTGAGAAAAATCCAGTTTTCATATCACATACCAATCGGCGGTCGGACTCATCAACACTTTTATTCTCTGTTAACCAATAGAATTGACAATTAATTGAATGAGCATGGTCATATATTGAATTATTTATAAAGATCATTATTTATGATAATTGGATTTGCACTTGCAAGTTTGAAAAAAACAAAAACAAAAGTTGTTTATCCGGATAACTCACATGAATGATAGGTCCTCTCATATCGTTGATCTTCATTATTGCGACGAAAGGGATGGCCATAACACTGATAAGTGAGAGCATCCAGCCAATAACAGAGGCCCACCAGGGGTACACATAATCACCATAACTGGCGGGCTTCAGGTCAATGAACGAGAAGATCAGAATAAACTGTTCAACAAATCAGAGGAACACTTCAGACATCGAAAGACGTGAATCAATTGAGAAAAATAAGAAGAAAACAATTCATACGATTATAAGTCCGGGACAGACAAACTTCCAGAGCGTACGCCAGTAGAGTCTGTGGAAGGGGTAGTCGCCCAGCATAATTTTCATGTCGTCCAAAAACCGGTCGACGCCATACACCCAACTGATGACAATAACCTCAACCAAACCGATGATAAGCGCAGAGAAACTGTTTTTTTCATAGGAAATAAATCAGACGATAATTAATTGCGTTAATTAATCACTCGGTTGCGAAAGGGGTTGACGTCAAGGGGTTGGGCATACCTGGCACAGTGGTTGTCCATTAGCTGCAAGATATACATTCCGGCCTTCGTGCAGATCAGTAGTCCGATCAAAAACATTGTGGTGCAGGTCATCGCCAGAACCATCGGCTTTCGGTGTCTGAACTTCTCTGGCCAGGTGTCCACTATGGTGGTGACCACCGTCTCGATTAGTGTGAACTGAGTCCCCAAACCAAGGGTCAGGAGCATAAAGAAGAAGAGGAACGCCCAGAGCGGAGATATTGGTAGCTTTGAGACGGCTTCAGGATATGCCACGAATGCCAGACCCGCTCCTAATCAGTGGAATTGAATTTTTTTTCGATAATTAGATCTCAGTCTATAAGCTAGTTATGCGAGAATCACCTTGGGCAGCCACATCCTTAACACCAACTCCCAGTTGATGTGCCATAAATCCGATTATACTGAAAATGACAAAACCGGCGAAAACAGAGGTTCCACAGTTGCCCACAGCTATGAATATCGTGTCCTTATAGAAGTTGTTGTGGAAGCGATTGTAACTGGCCAAGGTGATCAGCCCTCCCCAACAGGGCGACAGTGAAAAGAATATCTGCATCGCCGCGTCAGCCTATTTTAAACAAGGTTATTCATTATTGATTTTCTGTGCTTCAAAATAGGTTTGTGTTATACATACCCAGACCTGAGCCTCAGCCAAACGATACCACTCAGGGGTCAAATAGAATCGGATTCCTTCGGCAGCACCGGGAAGTGTTAGGCCGCGGATCAGTAGAATCGAGAGAACAAAGTATGGAAACAAAGCCGTGAAATACACCACCTTTTGATCGGAAAAAAATTAGATTTTCGCTCAGAATAATGTCTGAGTCCTTACTTTTCCCATACTTTTGACGCCTTTGACCAGACATATGAAGACAATAAACCAACAGACGAAGAGACAGACCGCCAGCTCTAACCTCAGACCTCCCAAGTCATGAATGCCTTCTGTTATTCCCAACACGTAATTGCTATTCAAATTTATAAGGTTTAGCTTGATAAATTCACAAGATTATTAAGATGTCAGCCATACTGGAAGTACTCATCGCTGGCCATCTTCGTGTTCTGTTCCCTATATGTATTCCAAAGGGTGTCATCGATGGTGCAGTTGCTGTTGAGTAGGGAACAGTTGAGCGTCAATGGGTTCCAGTTCTGTTCGATCACATTTGTGCCGTTGGCCAGGAAGGTGCACTCCCTGAAGATGCAGGTGCCGTTGAACAGCATAGTCCCGTTATGTGCCGTACAGTTCCTGTTATCGAACTTACGACAGGCTATAGAAAAGATGGCGGAAACGGAAACCGGAATTAGGGATCACTTTTCACAGTCTATTGAATTGATAAATAAGTACCGAATCGTATCGAAAGTGAGTCTCTGAGAGAGGGGACTGACTTCACAACACATAAGTGTCGTGTAATTAAATTCAGTCTTTTTTTTAATCCCTCGACTCTTAATCTTATCAAATGTCTTAGGACTTAGTCTTATGTCATATACCGTCTGTATTCCACCAGTTTTCGCAGGAACTCCAGGGTAGGCTTGACTCCAGGGTGAACGACGACACTAGGTAGAAGAGGCCCCAGGCCAGGATCATGTTATAGTAAACAGAGACCAGGGCCGACATCAGGAACATTGCATAACCCAAGCCCTGAAACAGTGGCGACACCTTCCAGATGGTGATCGGGCCCTCACTGGCGTATTGGCCGAACCCGAGCTCCAGCAAAAACAGGGGTAAACCCACGAACATCAACATTAAAAAGTACGGAATGAAAAACGCGCCTAAAATTCAGTCAAAAAATAAATAGGTTATCAACTAATTCAAAAAACGATCATTGTCAACTTGGTAGTTTAAAATATTAGGACAAACCTCCGCCATTCCTGTAGACCAGGTACGGAAAGCGCCAGACATTTCCGAGGCCGACTGCATAGCTCAGACACGAGAGGAGAAACTCAAAACTGTTTGACCAATTGCCCCGTTCCTTGTTCTCGTCGAAGTCGGGCGACTCACTGATGACCAGCGATGGTATGTCCACTGACTGTTTAGGTATAGCCACACACCGTTTATCCTGTTTGACGGCGAGCATAATAGACTCGGTTTAGTTACGTTTGACAAAAAGCTTATTTGATTTGTTAAAAAACTATAACATATATTGTATTCCAATCCTTAAAATAGAAGAGAAGAGGAAAAGACGGGGAAAGACAGGGAACCGAATGTTAGATCAATAGTCACGATATCATCACTCGTTTCGATTGGATAATCAAAGGATAGACTTCTTCGCTGTGAATACTGTTTAGATATTTCGCCCCTAAAATGGCATTTGATTCGCGACTGTTGATCCTTTTACCCGGACATAGAGAAAGAGCACCAATAGCTTTAAGGACAGGTATGTGAGACTTAGAGCTAACTCTCCGCTGATTTATTGTGATATAAATCTAAAATTCTCTGCAAATAAAAAAAACTATTTTCCTGTGAATTCTCTTTTAATTAAATGCAAATCCTATCCGAATAAGATTTAAAGCCCTAATTATGAGCCCTAACCTGTGCTGCACTACGTTCTGCTCTGAGGGGAGGGTGCAAACTAACAAAAAAGCCTAGACAACTCGTAAAAACTATAAACTAGGCTCAAAAAATATATCGGATTGTTTTGATTGTCATTTGTTTGACTCAGTTTTTGATTTGATTTGTGTGTGATTTTCACTAACCCTTGGGATACAAGAATATATGCACTTAAAAACTCCATCAAATGCTGGATAATTTGTTTATTTGAGTGCATATTAGGCTATCAGTCGGAGTGAGAGCTAGAACAATTGTCCAGGGACAACTGTCTTACTCAATCACTTATCCGTTGTGTTAAGAAATCCTTCTTATGCTCCAAATATCTGCTATAACTGAATATGCAATTAGTGGTCACAAAAATGAATTGATTTTTTTTGGTTTTTCAGTTCAATAAATAATAATTTTAACTCGTCTTTCACTTATTGTGTTGATAATCTTGGTAATTGCTAATAAACTATGTTGTTCTAGCGTCAATTCTGTCCAAGATAGATATAATCTGGCAAAGAATTTCCCTGAAAAAGGTTTGCCTCAAATTTATGATCTCTTATTTTGTAAGACTATTTTTGAAGTGTTTTTCTCCTTGTTATTCATAAAATGTCTTAATCCTAGTCTTAATTCCTTGACTTGAATTTTATTCCGGTTTTTGGCACTCATTTTGAGAATAATAAGTAAAGGATTTATTGAGAAAAATAATTGATTTAGAATAACAACAAATGATTGGTATTTTAAAACAACTCCGATGCAAAAAAGCAGGCGATTCTTGATAATGATTGATGAAAAAATGAGACCTATTACACCGAGGTATTAATATTTCATTTTTCTTTCAATTTATTTGGATTACATTCTGACACAAATAGCATTCTTTTCAGCGAAAAAGATAATTAAATGACATTTTTTATCCATTATTTTCATTCCTGTATTCAAATGTCAGTTATATTTTGAAAAATTCTTGACTTCAATGTTATTTCATCGGAGAGAAAACGAAAATAATTAATCAGTTATCAGTGATGCCAAGGTGGCCGACGTCAGGGAAGGGGGATTTTCAGGGGGGTAGAGACTCTCTGGAGATGGTTCTCGACAAAAAAATAGCGGTTATTTTGATAACACTCACCCCCTTGGTGATCACTGATTAGTTATTCGCTTTTTTCTTTAAGATTTACCACGAATTTGAATAAATAACTAATTGAGAAAATGAATGACAACTTTTTTCTTCATGTTTTGCACTACTTTTATGCTAATTATCTGATCTGGATATTTGTTGTGCACAAAGTTCTTGGAATTTATACTGAACTGTCTTATTATGAATTAGTAATTATCTCTTCAAATATTTACTACTTTTTCGCTGAAAGTGTAAAAATTTGTTTATATTTATCGACAAAAATCTGGTATTGAAAGCAATACTGTCTGCAAAATGAAGACCGGAGGCAGAAAAAAATGCAAATCACCTTGTACAGGATTAAGCAGTCATTGGAAGTCACTTATATTGTCAGTATTGACCCAAAATGTGACCCAAATTGCTGGATAAAAGCGAAATATCGATTCCCAAATCCGATTAACAAATAGCAAGAAAAGTCTTTCTCGAAGATCAAGGACTCAGATATTGAGTGAAATATTTTTATTAAGAATAATATTCTGCAGACATAATAGTGTCAAACAATCGATAATATCAGTGACTAAGGGTTTTGTGTGAAGAAAAACGCAACTATTCGTGAAATCTTATGAAATATCTAGCAATAAATGAACAGAAATTTAGCTGTAATTTGTGTGGATTCACAGCTTTTTTTGCTATAATCGCCTCAAAAGAGTCGCTTCTAATGAATTACTACTTTTATTTGTGAAGAAGTGCTGAATAATAAGCCTTTTTGGAGGCTTTTAGAGGTAATTCTCAGGTATTAGTCGACACAAATCGACCTTGAGCACTGATTCAAATCAGATACACTTGAATTTAGCCATCAATTTAGTCACTAGTCGTGTGCTCTCTCCTATTAATTCAGAATATTTTTTTTTATCTTTTTATGTTTTTCTTTCTTCAATTCTGTCAAATATATATAATCTTTGAAGTTTTTCGTTTTGGTTGAGAGCTTACAAATTGCATGATGCAATTCTTATTGATGATATTTTGATTAGTATTCATTTGGCCTCGCTTGGATTTCTCTTTCTTTACACACCAGTGCTGTACAGAAATTCTTGTAAAATGTCAATTGACTTAAAAGGTCAGCCCCTTTACGAAAGAGATAACAAAATTGCAGTCTTTTCTGCCTGAGTGGTTAATTGTGGTGGGTGTTAAATGGAAAAACATCTTGTTTTATAAATACGACGGCGCGCTAGTCGTGGAAATTTCCATTGAGACAAAAATCCTGGACATCCTTTGATAGGATTCAAAGTCCAAGGAGTAGTTTGCCGTGAAATCAGCGAAATGTGAGCTCATGTTTTGCCTAGATAACTGTAATCAATTCACTGGATTATCAATATTTATATTCCGAGATGTGTTTGAATTAAAATAATTTATCGGATTTGTTATTATTTTTGTATCAATGGATCGACAGATAAACCAATTAAAACAACTAATGGAAAGTCGTATTTCCTATGAAAACAGTTTATCATTTTGGCACACCATAGGAAAAGGTTAAAAATTCAAAGTGTAGTACTCGACAGCATAGCATAACAGCACAGCATATAATCTGGCGATGAATTAGAATATAATTATGAAAAACGCGTTTTTTGGCTAAAATCCAATTCGCACACAAACACAACCATAAACCTGAGCCGAGGCACTGCCTCACTGGCACATTGCCTCACTCTGTATGGCCTGTGCGAGGGAACAGGCGCCGGCAAAAAACCCAGAATACTTCAAAATAGTTCTTCGATTCTGTATTGCATTTCACTTAAGTGTGACTCAAGACTAGAAATATGTGAACCGAAGAGTGTCTGAAATTTAGTTCACTAGAAATCAACAAATATTTGTTTTTATCTTAAACTGATCCAGAAGTTGATCTCTGGCTATAATTCACTGAATTTATTAGGAATCGATTGAAATCTTTCTTTTTATGGAAATCGCGATATTCTTGTGATTTATGTGAAGTCAAGCAATAGATAGGAATAAATGTAAACAAATTTCTTAATAAAAATTTTGGATATTTTTCACGAAATCATTGATTTCAGTAAACAACTGATTAAACAGTTTTCTGAACTCTCGGAAAATAAATAGTTTCGTCACTTTTTAGCGAAAAATAATCTTATTTTTCGCTAAAAAACAACTAAATGTTGTAATAAATGTTTTTGGCGATAATCTTGGACAAAAAATGTGGATTTCAGGCGACACTGAAACTCATAAAATATAAACAAACTTTTTATTCAATGAAAACCATTTTACGACTGAAGACAGGAATCCTTTGAACACTTATTTTCGTCAATTGTCTAAAAATATTTTTAACACAAATTAATGAATTTTAGTCGTAATGTCGCCAACGAATCAAAATATATATACTCTTAGACATTCTCAGACGGAAAGGGCTTAATGACAAACAAAACAACCTTTTTATATATATTCCTCGGCTTTTATTTTGGCATTAAATCGGATTTACTGCCAAAATAGAGACTTTTTATCTACTGGTTTAGGGAAATGGCTGACAAATATTGAGCCCAGAATGACATTGATTGTCACTAACCATTTTTATTCATGGTTAGTTTCTCCTCGTTTATCAAATCGCAGCTATTTTTAAGTGTTTTTCAATTTGTTGACATTTAAAGAGTTAATTGATTTTTTTTTATAGTCAGAATCCAATTAAGATTGAATCTTGGGACTACCAAGGGTAAGGTTATGGCAGTATTCCAATTATTATGAGTTTTCGGCAGACAAGCCAGGTATTTTTTGATAGTAACAGTCGAATACAACTACATCGCGGCTTTTTATTTATAAACTATCAGATTTCAGTTAGAAGTAAGTTTTAAAATTTGCTAGATCATTTTATTCGTGCTATAATATCCTGTAACAATTATTATGTGCTTGATTTCATGCAATTTATTCCAAGGAGCGAATTAAATGCCAATTGATCTGAAAAGTTATGTAACAAAAGAATCTTTAAAAGAGTTTTCTTTTATTTATATATTCAGTAAAGGAATTGATTTAAATATAAATATTAAGAATATTTTGTTTGATAAGCCCTTTGACAGGAAAGGGTTGCGAAGGGGAGAGGGCTCTCAATTGGGTTCCTTCCGAAAAAATGTTCTCTGATTTACACCTTTCCTATGAAGTGTTCTTCGGATACGACTATTTATTGTGAAAGTAATGGGACTCCAGACTAGTGTTTCAATTGATTAAACAAATTGATTGAATCAATAAAAACAAAACAATTGCAAAATTACTTAAATTTCGACATAAGTCGAGTGTAAATCAAGTTCTCAAAGGATTGAAAGCTTTTGTTTCGAGCAAAAAACTTCACCCAAACCTAAGATCATATTTTGAAATTTCAAACCTGTGCTCAGTCTTCGGCATTGGATTACAAACTGATTTCGAAATCGTTTCTCAAAATAACTGATAATCGGAGAAGTTTTTAAAATTGTCTGTCATTTGAAACTTAATTTCAAGTCATACGACTAGCTCTCGAAATTGATTTTTTCGTACTAGGCCATTAATTGGAAGGGATGAGGCCGGTCTCCTTTCATGTGGAACTATGGACTGCATGGCTGTCCAATGGGTGTGCAATTAAGTGTTTTATGCGTTTCCGCTGTGTTTTGCCGTAAAAATAAATGAATTGATATTTTTTTCCAAGAACTCTGACTGATGTAGACTTTAGGCAAGATTTCATCAGAAAGTCAGGCCCCGGGTCGCCCTTGAGGTCGAGGTCTCTGTCCAACAATGAGGTACTGCCTGAACAGCTGGTGTTCATGTTTAACATGAAAGAGCACACGACTGGTAGCCAACAAATTGGTCATTAAATCTCAAGTGTATCTCAATCTCTGATTTAATTCAAGGACTCGACTAATACCTGAGTTTCCTCCAAATATATAAAATAAAATTCTTTATTCTGTGCACAAACTGTGAGCCGATTATACAAACAGTAAAACCCATAAAACATCTAAAGATTTAGAGATTTTTTACAAGATTTTCATTAATTTATTTTCAACAGTTTTTCGCCAAATTTTTCAATACCTGTGCTCTTTTTATGAGCCCTTAGTCACTAATACTATCGATTTGTACGACTCTGTGATGTGTGTGCAAAATAGGTATTCCTTATGTATTCCCAAACACATAGTCTTTTGAGATGAGGATAGGCTTTGCGAAGAAGAAAATGTTATTTTACTTTTTGTTTCTCTCCTATCAAATAAATCATAGGAACAGACATCTGTTTTTTCGGATGTATTTCTGGCACAGAATATAGAGGAGAGTGTGAGTGAGAGAGACAGGAGTCTGTGTTTTATGTCGACTCCAAAGGCAGAGCTCAGTCGAAAAACACACACAGAATAGAGATAATGGTTTGAAACACATTTTCAATGAATTATATAATGTCTGATGTGTTGGCCCTACAGAGGAGAGCGCCAGACAATTGAACAGTTCTGAAACCAAGGTTAGAGCATCTAGGCATGTTTAGACAATGCGCTACCGTTTCCTAAGCCAGTGCCTAACAGCCTGAGCAACACAAGGAATGCTGTTTCAGAATCCGTATTGTAATCTATTTGACTCAAACCATTTGGCGAATAAATTGATTAATCAATTGGCGTCTGAAAAGGACTGGTAGGAGAGGGACAGCCACAGCACTGCCAGAATTGTTCTGTTCTGTAAGCTATACGAAAAACGTGGGAATCAAAGCGCGCCTACACTTAATTGTAGCGCAATTGCGCAACAAAGGGCTGACTACTGCCGTAGGCCTTATGGCCGTTAGCACCGGATACTACTCATTGCCTGTGCCTCGAAGTTCTTCATTCAGTACTGTCTGTGACGTAAGGATTGAGAGCAGTCCTAACGCCGATACGGATCTGTTAAAAATACAGTCGAATCGCTGACTAAGAAGCTATCAGTAAATATTTGTACCACGGTGCTAAAATGGGATATGATCTAGTTCAAATAAAAAAGAGCTCCCACTCCAGTCAAGCGCTGTCTTATGCTTAAGGAATCGGAATCTTATTTGCCTTAAATAGACTTTTTTAAGGCCATGTCTGATATGAGCTTGAGTTGAATGAAAAAATATCATGGCCATTAATTCATCTTTTTTTAACAAGCACAAAAAATAGCATATACCTATTTTTGGGGTTTGCGCTCAAAAAGGCTCAGCGCTGTAGCTTTGAACAAGGTGATTTTGACCAATCAAGTCAATTATTTGCCGGAATATTCTCAAATAGATATCGATTTTTTGTCATTTGAGAGACACGTCTGAAGCCTACCATACAGTGAAACCTCGATTTGAGGGTCGTTTAGATTTATTAAACAAAAGCCTCAAATGAGTGAACACTGGGTTTTTTGAACTGAGCAGAGCTTTTAGTAGTTTTCTCTCTGTTTTTATTTCAATGACCCCTCTCTGAAAGGGAAAGCCATCCATTCATTTGTCTGTTTAACGACTAATTATATTCAAAACAATTTGTTTACTCAATTGTTGAGAACATATTCATTGGAAAAAAAATGATATTAATGTTCACGGATTCAAAGCACAGTACGTCTACACCAGTGAACAGAATACTGCACTGGAATAGTGATTATCTATTCTGTGCTGATTTCAAAAGAAACCTGAGCCAAATTACATCTATCTCGTTTTTATAGAATTGATACGATTATCTCGGTTTTGGTTTTGATAGGATCGGGGTTTCACTGTAGTGGTCTTTCTTGAAATATTCGTTTTTAAAGCCTTACTTTCACTCTTGGTTTTTAACTAATGGTTTTAAAAGATAAGCCGGAATTTCCTGATATAAAACGTGGAATTTATCGTTAATTTCCACTATGGAAGTGATTTTTTTTCTTCTGAAATCCATTAATTGAAAAGATATGGGCCTTAAAGATATACGGAATTTATTTTTCAAATCACCCTGCTTAATTTAAAATCAGATTATTCAGTAGTCTGGGTCTATCTAAAGCGGAATAAATTTCAAATAAAATTGATACAGGTTATTTAAACTGAACTGTGCTGCCTAAATTATTCTGAAAACAAAGTTGCAAGTTCAATTCAAGTGAAAGCGAGGCTTTAAAAGGAAATAATTCAAAATATTTTTGCGATTTTTTTTGACTGATATTTGTCGACAATAACTGAGATTTGGTTGAAATTTGAATTAAAAATAAGCAAAAAAGTAGTGAAAAAAAAAAAACAATTTATAACTAGAAATGAAAAATAAATTCAATGAATACCTTATCCGACGGAATACGAACTCGAGTTCCCATCCTTTCAATCGATTTGAAAAATATTTTTATTTATTATTTTGTAGTAAAAAAAAGAATGCGACCAAAAAACCGGATCCTTTTTCTCCTTCTCTCTGCCGATGAACTCCCGACTGAAGAGAATTGGATTCCAAACAACCAATGTTTCAAATTAGAGGAAAATAAAACGTTATTTAAATATCCGAAACAAAAGTTGAAAACCAATGTTTGACTTCACAGGCGATCAGTATTTCAGGCGATAAATGAGTTGACAATTAAATCCACGTTTTATTCAATGAATATCTCGATTCTTGAGTCACAGGAACAGTATATCAAGTGATGTCCTTATCTTCATTCAGACGGTTATTACATATATATTAGTCCAAAAACATCAACAAAAATATTAATTAAATATTATTATTAATCAAACAGATTATGATTTCGGTGAGTGTTTGACAAAACACGAGAAAATACTGTGGAATATATCGATTGGTTTCACCGGTTTATTGACTAAAATAGACGTCTATTTCAGAGCACAGTCGACGAACAGAAAAAAAAGATAATTTTGTTCAGAGAAAAGAATTCAAAACTAAACTCAGTAATGAATTTTTAAAACGAAGCACAAGTGCTTTAATACTGTAATTAAACTAGTAAGGTGATTAATTTAATGATTGATGCGATTGAACTATTAGTTACAGTAATAAGAGTTGCTATCGATGGCTGTGCTCTGACTAAAAACTCATGTATTAGCTCCTGAAGTAAATGGTGGCCAAACCTAACGCACAATCCGTAACGAGTCCTGAGAGCCAATCGCAGCCATCGGCAGACCTGTGCGTCAGTGCGTTTCACTCGTCTGTGAGCGCCGTGAGGACAGACTCCACTGAGTCAGCGCACGCGAGAGGACATTCATATAGCACTGTGCGCAGTGACACACCGTTGCCTCCAAAATATAACCAGGGGCAATTCACCACTATCGCCAATTTCACTATACCTGAAGAATATATTTTTCTTTTCACTAATTGTTGAATATTTATTACTTTGGTAATTATTTTGAGCATGATCAACTCGATAAATTGCTTGCTCATTCCATTCACAGGACAATGAATCGAAATTAATGAATATAAGGTAAAACTTATTATTGCATGATCATTTTTAAAACTATTCAAGTTTGTTTCCTGCTAATTGAGTTGTATAAAAAGTTCATTGATCATTTATTGAGATAAATTTGGAGGATATGATTAATTATGAGCAAGGTGATATGAAAATAATTTTTATTAGAACTTCATTGAGTTTAAGCTTAAAAAAAAATTGTAAAAAATAGTCATAAAAACACAGAATATTTAATGGGTTTCCAAATGACTGCCTTTTTCTGATTAGATTGACATCTGATGTATGGAATCGGGAATAGAGAGAAAGTAATTACAAATTAGATTCTTGTAATTTATTTGAAGCAATTCCAAGATTAGTTGCAAATATTATTTGACAACTTGTTTGATAAGTTTAAATATTTTCGCCCAAAAAACTAGTTCTCCTTTTTTTGTGGGAATTTTCAGCCAAAAGGGATGAAAACCTATTAAATGTCTGCCTTTTTTCGGACGGAATTTCAAATAAATTGCATTTTTCTTATCCTCGGTGTTAGGAATTCCCCGAATCCTTTGCCATTGAATAGAAGATAGAGTTTGGATTATTGAGCAGATTCTGTGGTGAGTCGTATTCGGCGACAACCCCTCTGTCCATAACAAGAACCATATCGTAATCGAGAATTGTGTTCAATCTGTGAGCGATTGTGATAATTGTGGAACCGATGAACTCATTTCTGATTGTCTTCTGAATCACTTCATCGGTTTCAATGTCGACGGCAGCGGTCGCCTCATCCAGAACTATGATCTTCGACTTTCTGAGCACTGCCCGCGCCAGACATATGAGCTGTTTCTGGCCGGCGCTCAGATTATCGCCGCCTTCAGTGACTTCATGGTTGAGACCCGACTCAAGTGATGTCACAAATGGCCTCAAATTTGCTAAATCTAAAGCACTCCATAACTCACTGTCCGAGTGTTGACCGAAGGGATCCAAATTGAGTCGTAGTGTACCCGTGAAGAGGACCGGGTCTTGAGGTATGATTGTTAGCCGAGAGCGCAGGTCGTGTAGTCCTATTTGACTGATGTCTGTGCCGTCAATATGAATGGCGCCGTCAACCGATTCAATAAGTCTGAAGAGTGCTAATGTCAGAGACGACTTTCCGGCACCAGTCCTGCCGACCACTCCTACTCTATGACCAGCTCTGACATCGAATGAGATGCCCCTCAAAACTAATTCCATTCCCTCCCGATATCGAGTGCTGTAACGGTCAAAAGTGATGGCCCCTTTTGAAGGCCAGTCCTTTTCAGGAGTGTTCTCAGGTCTGTGCCACAAAGCCTTCACGAAAGGAAAGGGTTAGTAATTATTGAGTTTAGCTTATTCTGACCTCTGAAGGAATGTGAGTATATTCGAGACACCGTTCAACGGACACGACATTTGTCTCGAGCATTGTTAAGGCCTGAATCAAATGGGAGAACGTCCTCGTGATAGTCATGGCGTAGGAAAGGGTGAGTCCGGCGGTCCCAGAGCTCAGACTGTGTCGCGATATCACAACATATAAGGCGTTCACAAAAACCATAGAATATCCCAAAACTTCCAAACGAAAGGACAGCCAATAAGTGGCGTTTATAGAGCAGAAGGAACTCATATTATTGGTGTCCACTCTTCTGTTCGACTCATTAATGAATTTGTCAGCGGATCCATAGGCTCTTATACTGGTCACTCCCGACAGCGTTTCCGAGAAGTGGTTAAAAATAGGGGAACGAGTGGTCGACTCTATCCGTTTCAACTGACGCGATGTCGGTATATAAAAGTGTTGGAGCAGTCCGTATACCAGTGCTATGGGGAGTATCACCGCTAAGACAACAGGCGTTTCGACCCCAATCACAATGAATGCTGCGATTGCTCTGAAGACCTGGCTAAAAGTACCGCGGAAGTTTTTGTTTAGAGATACGTCACAGACGTCGATATCGCGCGCGAATCGATTTAAAACCCGTCCCATCGGAGTGGTATCGAAGAAAGCCATCGGCGCTCTGAACATATGACGTAACATATCTTTGTGCATAAGTCGGGCCGCCCTGAGCGCAGCCAAATTGATTGTTACGATTGTGAACAGCATGAAGAGTGCGTCGCCCGACGCCAGCACAGAATAGACGGCCAGCCGTAGGTTTCTCCACTGGATATCATTGACGACTTCGGGATCATTTGAGTCTTCGCTCCAGAGGGACAGCCATTGACTGGAGGCAACATTAAAGGCAGTGGAACCCGAGTAGGAGAAGAATACAGCGAAGGCGCCCACTATTCCCATCCTCTTTATGTAGTCCCAATAGACAGTCCACTTTACTGATCCGGTTTCAGACTTTTCTGCTTCGATTAGTTTCGATTGTTTTTCTTTGAACTTCTTTTCGGGTAATTCTTGTTTCGGTTCCGAACTAATGGTTCGCTGAACGCCTTTAGAAGATAGGTCTGAGCCCTGAGTATTCGAACGCTGTCTCTCCAGACTGTCCTTACTTACAATTTGATTAATAAGCGTAAGTTCTTCTTCGGAAATTTCGTCATCGGTTCCCTCAGATATATGGCTCAGAATGAGTTCGGCGAAGTCTCCGCCACTTTCGAGTAATTCTCGATATGAGCCGAACTCCGAAACGGATCCGTCTTTCATAACAATAATTTTGTCGCATTTGGATAACACAGATATCTTATGTGTGACCAAAACCCTTGTCCGGTCCCTAAGCATACCATTGGGTCCAATCACTCGGTCGAAGATATGTTTTCCCACATTTGCGTCCAAAGCGGACAAAGGGTCGTCCAAAAGGTACAGATCTGCCGATGAATAACAGGCTCTGGCCATCGAAACCCTTTGCTTCTGTCCTCCTATTCATCAGTTATTCAACAGTTGAAATAGAGGTGAAAAGGGGGTGAATTACCCGACAAATTGATCCCTTTCTCTCCTATTTCAGTGGACAGTCCTCCGGGCAGTATCTCCAGGTCCGGAGTGAGGGCACAGTTCTCTATAATTGTATCCAATTTCTTCTGATTCAAAGAATTGGTGAAAATGATGTTATCCTCAAGAGTTGCGTTTTGTATCCACGCCTGTTGTGGCACATATGCTACACTCCCGCTCAGGTCGACACTCCCTTCAGTTCTGATTATTTCTCCGAGCAGTGCCTGCAATAGAGACGACTTTCCTGACCCGACCTTACCCACGACAGCAAACAATGATCTTTTAGGTACTCTCAGAGTTATGTTTTTCAGAATTGGAGCGTCACTTTTGGTCCACGAAAAGGAGGCCTTCTCTACAACAACGGCCTCTTCCATGAAGTGATTCCGTCGGACAGAGTTGTCGTCGATCTCATCGGCAGACATATACTTATTTAAACGCTTTAACGACACTATAAACTGAAGAAAACATTCCTTTAATAGAAAATAATTTTTAAGCAGGGATGTGCAAGGGGGTAACGGGAATTTGACCCCTCCCTAAATCTAAATCATTTGATCCTGCCGGCCCCCTAGCCCATAGAACCTTGGCCATTGGCCAACCCTATTTTCAAAAGGATCTAACCATTGTATACCAGGCTATGATCTGCGGAAATAATTTCAACGGATCCTTCATCTGATTGAACAGCGAAAGGGACACAAATGCCTTCTTCGGGGTCAGAATATTGGTGCTGTCCATAAGAATATATGTGGCGAAGGAAGTGATGCCCACCTGAAGGACAAAATCAAAGAATAGATTAATAATTAATAAATTTTTTTTTGGGACCGACCAGTGAAGGGGCAAAAATGAAAATGAAAACCATCGGGCCCTCTAAAAAGGCCCTGGTCCTCAAATGCTTGATCTCCTGGTCCCGGAACTGGGTGACCTGGGTGTCAAATGAGGGCTCCCACCCGTAGAGCTTCAATACTTTGATACCACTGAGTATTTCATTCAATAATTTGATTCTTTTGTCTTTGATTTTCATTAGTTTTGTTTGAATTATTCGTAACTTTCTGGTTATGTAACTGTTTATAGGGAACAGGAGTAGAATTGAGGCCAACCCTAACACACAAATCAACGTTTGATTGAAGTTCTTGGCAATTATTTATCAGATAATAGGTACCTGCAATTGATGCGGCGCCCAATTGTGCCCACAGTAGGTAAAAGGCAATACCGATCTGAAGGGGCACAGCCCACGTCTCGTTGATTATCTGCACAAACTCTCCGAACCTTTGGCTGTCGATAGCCATCAGATTCACGATCTGTCCGACAGTGAAGTCTTTGCGGCCGGTATTCGATAGCCTGAGGCTCTGGATATCAATAATCGGGTAAAATGTTTAAGAAATATAAACATATATTACTTTCTTGTAAATCGTGTTCGTGACGGACGCCCTTATTCTGAGCGCTATTACGTCCATCCATTTGTGGTATTGGTTGGACAGCATTGACTCAACCATTGGTGATATAAACATTGTGCAGGCGTAGAGATACCCGTGCCAATCCGGCTCCATATTCCCTTCCCTCATAAAGTCAATTACCAGGTTCAGAATAATTGGATTTACGTATCCGAGGAAACTGAGCACAAAATTCATGATTCCCAGCATGGTCAATTCGAACCAGTAGGTGCTCAGTAGTGGGCGCAAAACCCCTCTAAATTTCGGGGACTGACCCGGGTTTAAGTGTTTGTCGAATAGGTTTGAGTTGTATTGAGTGCTGTTCTCATCACTCAATGGCCACAAATCCTCTTTAGTGAGGGTCTGTTTGTAACCGAAGAATATCAATGGATTGCACCACCAGAAGGTCAGTACCGATAAGACTGAGGCGTATTTCTCTGGACATTCATTCTGTGCCGAGAATTGCAGTGAAATCGTTTGAAAATTTGTATTAAATACTGACCTTTAGTTTCTGTGATTCGGGAACAGAATCGGCGAAATTGGATAAAAACAATTGGAGGCAAACAATGGCCACAAACAAGAGTTTGGAAGTGTATGAGAACTCGTCGGTCAGTCCATCGAACTCTTCCTTGAATTGAAATTAATTATTTGATTGTAATTTATATTAAAATTATGATTACATAAGAAAATGTCATCAAATATATTGACCAATAGGTGATCGCCGCAGATATGGCCAGAAATAACCAGAAAAAGAAGAGGACAAAAGATCTGACCACTCCTTTGCGGCGGTTGTAATGCAAGAGGACAGTCGACACAATCTATTCAGTCATATATTTAATTAATTTTAATACATTTGATTAGTATATAATACTAACAAATGTAAGGCATTTGATGGCAGGGCTTATATACGTGAATGAAGGGCAAGACTGATCCGAATAATGGCTGACCAGGGCGTGGATCAGATCACAGATACTTTGAATCAGCAGAAAATACGACAAAACCTGAAGAATATTCGGAACTAATTATATAAATATAATAATTATGATTAGAATTACTATTTTCGTGATATTCGTTGCATTCCAGGGAATGGTATTGTTTTTGTTTTTGCCGATTCTGTGCCATTCATAGGAACAGAATATCCATAAGAAAATACAGGGAAACCATACCAGTGCTGTCTCACGAAAACAAGATGTGAACTGAGGCTGGCTGGAGTACCAGGTTAAGTTTGGGTCCTTCACAGGGAATTTACAAAATCATAATTCAGTAGAAATTCCGGTTTATTTATACCCAGAATATTGTGCCACAAAAATACTGTGAAAAGCCATTCATCGCTTGATTTTATTCGAGTAAATGTTTGACTACTGAAACAAAAACCCATATAAAAGAAATTTGATATTAAACTCATCTAATCAGTGAATTAAATCCCACTCAAGAGAATCGCCTCAAACTGATCAAGAGCTCAATGGCGGGTAATTTTTGTTCAAAATATCAAACACTTGTTTTCTGAAATTATCGCTTTCCGTCTGACGTAAGACTTATACAACAAATTAAGTCATTCTGTGCCAGAGATAAGGCACTTCCCCCTCACTATTATCTCAATCCACTCGAATACCTCGATTATCTAATCTCAAACGTTTTTTCATGTTATCTGGGTCCTTTTTATTGTATTATTCAATAGTGAATATTTGTTGCTATTTCTGTGTTGGGTATCATCTAAATAATTATGAGTGACCAAGCTCATCCAACTCATTATTACTTAGACCACAGACCACTCGACCACCTATACTATCTTGCAAGGTTATTGGTGAAATAAAATTATTCCGATAAGAATTTAAATAGTTTTTAGTGAATTGTTTTACTTCATGTATCACCTAGGTAACTTAATTTCAGTTTCAATATCAGATTATTATTTTAAACGTTTTGTTTCCTTTTTTATCTTGTTTATTTATAGATTTATGTTAGAATGTTACTAGGTGAATCACTTTTCAACTCCGAATATAAGTTCATAAAATTTTAATCATGGTCAATTCTAAGAATGAATAACTTATTAAGAAAAATGATCCGAATAACCAGTGTTTTAGGTATCAGCCAATCAAATGTCATTTAACTTCACCGGAATTTAATTACGAATGTGAGGCTCACCTTTCACTTGGGATTTGAACAAGCACAATTCATAATTAACAGCTAATTAAATGTCAAACTTGAGCTTCACTTCACTCACTCCTGTGATTAACGCCCACTCCTATAGAGAACTACTCGTTGTTGGCATTGAATTGATTGCAAGACTCAAATAGTAGACTATTATTAGACGAAACTGAATAATGTTTTTAATATTTAATTAATGGCATAAAAATTGTATCTAGGTCAATAGCTGAATTATTGACAAACACTTATTGGATTACCTAGCCTAGTTATATTATACATGCTTCTTGTACAGTTACCAAGGCAAAATAGGTGTATCTAATCAGTTATTAAATCTATTAGAAGAAACAATTATACAGTTTATGAGCAAGCTCATTTCAATTCTAATTTAATGTATAGATTGTGGGCAATAAGGCCGGTCCGATTAAACAGAAATTCAAATTAATGATTAAGATGTACTTGATTATTGACAAATTTTTATTTTTCAAATAATGTACAAGATTGTTTTACAAGAAATAGACTTTTCATATAAAAAAACTAAATTAAAGAAAGTGTTTTAAAAAAGTTTGAATGACCTCATCTGTTGTTTGACAAAATGAAAGCACCTTGGTTGTCAATTGTCTACAATTACAATACAGTAGACAAATTGACAGCTCAGGGGCTGCCATCTGACTATCAAGGTCCATCAATCTATTGATACTTTTCACAAACAATATTAACAGGGATGCCAAAAATAAGTAAAGAGTTTGACATAGAATCTAGCACAGATTCTGCTAAACTAAATCCGGTAATTGGAAACAGATTATAACAGTATAAACCCATTTCAGGACCGGACAGCCCCTCAATGAATGCCACTGATTTCAAGTGCATTACCAGGGGCATTTTCTTATTTTTGGTATCCAATTTATAAAGCATGTGAAAAGGTTTTCGGATTGACTTGTTTAGTGAGATTGCAAATAATTGAATAGAGAAAAAAGTGATGATGGTCAAAATTTCCAAGAACACTAAATAGCCTCTAATCACTGGAAGTGTTTCATTGGCCCAAAGTATGTATAAATATACTAAATGAGTGTATTTGTAAATTTTGTCGATCACTAGTGCATAGAATTTCCATTCTGTGTTTACCATGCTAATTTGTTTAACAATATAAATATGTGTTTTTAAACTTTCGTGCAGTGCATTAAATCTAGGTAAATTGTTCTAAATGTAACTTTAAATTAAACGGGCATAATAATATAAATAAACTTATGATGGTCGTGGTTGCAACAAATTGCCAAGTGGCAAATGCGTGAACTGTGATCCAAAATAATGGGACTGTAAAAGAGATATCATTTAAAATCAATATTTAATCATCAGAACAGAGGAAAACTCACCTAGAACATTAATATGACGGTCACTCGATCATTTATATTGCTTGTTAATTCAGTGATGGAATTAATCGGCGACAACATATTCAGTGCATAATTCATTGTACAAAGTTTTTGAGTTGAACAAGATATTATTCTTGGTTCTTTGGGTTAATTTCAACCTCTGGATAGTCTATCGTTTAACGCAATACTAAAATTGAATTTACGCAGAATTCAAATATTGACTATTTTAATGAGCAAGCACAATTGACGAATAAAACATATGAAGTAATACGAATTCAAATAATTATCGGAAAAGTAATAATCATTTGAATGTTTAACAGATATATCAGTTTATTTGAGTACTGAATAAATATCGTAGTTTTCAACACAAATATTCAAAAATATTTTACTGGGTAATTTTCCAAACTATTGATTATCATTTTAAAGCATTCATGCCATTAGAATATCTGTCACCGGAGCTGATCGATAAAATAATAATTATTCATGCTCACATATAATTTAAGGCCTGAGCAGAATAATTCATATAAGTAATAAAAGTTTATTTTCCGAAACTTGCAAATAACTAATTTGCCCAGATCAAACTTGTGAATCACCCTGCCCATCCTTGTGAAGACAGCAAATTCTATTGGCAATAAAAATCGATATCGCATGAGAGTCAGTCCATTCTATTTTTTAATTTCTTTAAGCTATAGTTTAAACTAGTTCAAATTCAGAAGGGATGTGCGAATCCTTAGGGGGAGGGGGGCAAAAATAGCTTTATGAGAGCCTAATGTGTAAATATCCTATTGTTGAAAATCTAGGGAAGGGTCTCAATGTTAAAATTTACACTTCTGGGGAGATCTGCTACTCCCCCATCCCCGAATGGCCCTAGCACATTCCTGGAAAAGAGAAATTTTTAAATTTTAAAAATTGATCGAATGTTTGTGATTTTTAAATTTTGGTATCCATGGCAACGAAATTAAAATATTCTTTATGCGAATAATATTGAAACCAAAGACTTGGATCTATTGAAGAAACAGTTGGACATCAAAAACGCATAATTTGAGGAAAGGATGAAATCAACGGTCGTTCAGAGAATTGAAAAATTAATTTCTGTTGAAAATGTTTGTTCCCTTTATTCGAGTGCTTTGAGATTCAGAGCTAAAGAATTAGAAGAATATTTCTGTTCTTGGTAATTCTGTTGAGTGTTTAATTTCACTTTTGGTTGCATTTCGTAATGAAATTCACAAACAATTAAAAACTTTTTTTTTATGCAAACCGTATGACATCTATACTAAAGAATATCTACTGCAAAGCAAAATCTGAAGTACCAAGAACATACTGATAAATAATAATAGTTTCAATTTAATTAATATATATAAGTTCTAAGAATGAATATTTTATGAGAAAAATGATCCGAATAACCAATGTTTCAGTTCTCAGCCAATCAAATGTCATTAAACTTCACCGGAATTTAATTACAAATGTGAGGCTCACCTTTCACCTAGGATTTGAACAAGCACAATTCATAATTAATTAGCTGATTAAATGTCAAACTTGAGCTCCACTTCACTCACTCCTGTGATTAACGCCCACTCCTATAGAGAACTCGTTGTTGGCATTGAATTGATTGCAAGACTCAAATAGTAGACTATTATTAGACGAAACGAAATAATGTTTTTAATATTTAATTAATAACACAAAAATTGTATCTAGGTCAATAGCTGAATAATTGACAAACACTTATTGAATTACCTAGCCTACTTACATTACACATGCTTCTTGTACAGTTACCAAGGCAAAGTAGGTGTATATAATCTCAATTATTTAATCTATTCAAAGGAGAAATAATTGTATAATTATTATACAGTTTATGAGCAAGTTCCTTTTAATTTTAATTGAATGTAAAGGCAAGAATAGTAAAATATGCATGAGCATATTCTTAGAATTTGGTAACTGTGTAAAAAAAATAAATTATCCTGGGCTACTTAAAAGCTGATTAAAATTTAATTTAAGCTCCTTAAGACATCTATACCTTTACCTAGCTAGGTAAGTGTAGATGAACTTGCACGTTTTGCACTTTTCGATCGTGGGATTGAATTAATTTCCACCAAAAACTACATTATTTATTGAACTCTTTGTTTACGAGAATATAATTTGCGAATAAATTATCTAAAAATAGTTTCAAATCGTTCATAAAGTTTAGAGTGATTTTTTACCTTGCTCATATTGTTTAACAGCAATATATATGGCCTCAATTAATACCAGGATAAATTACCTACAAGAATTAAACAGAATATTAAGATTTAACTTGATTTTTAACCAAAATGAACAAGTTTAATTCAGATGAGAAACGCCGCCTCCGCCCCCAAAAGTTGTTTACGTAGTTTATGATCGACTCATAAATAAGTTTTGATGTGAAAGGAGTGGAAATATTTGACAAATCAATTGATTCACTCATTTATCCACTAATTTGAAGACAAATCAGTCCAGAAATCACCTGTTTTTAGATCATTGACACTGAAATGGTTCCCAAAGCCGAAGATTAAGTGAAAATTATCTTTAGTTTAATCCCTGTTTTAATTGAGTCTTGTTTTTAAACATTTTGTTTACTTTATTAGAGTTTTAATGAATTGAATTTCTTAACCATCGGTTCGTTTGATTGGATTCCAGACCCGAACTCGAGTCCAGAAGAGATTGTCGATCACCGAACAGAACAGATAACATGAGCCGAGAGGCCGAGGAATTGGAGAAATCCAAAAAACACTTAAGTCTTCTGCGGGAGGAATACGTAAAACTCCAGCAAAAGTATTGCGAAATCGAAAGGAAATACAATTTACTGAACGCCGAGAAAGGAGTGGTCGACGAGAACTCATTCGTCTCCAGACTGGTCCGGACAGTGGCCCAACTCTTCGACAAAGAACTCTATTCGGATCTAATAATTAAACTCAATGGCAGTTCAATCAAAGCCCACAAATTTGTGTTGTCCTCCAGAAGCGACGGTTGGGACCAATTGGACCACATTTCAGAGCTGGACTTGTCTGACGTCAACTCAGAGGTGGGCTTCCATTTGGTCCGATGGGTGTACACCGACGCCATCGACTTCACCAACAGAAACGAAGAGTTCATTCTGGAAGTGATGCGAACCGCAAAGCGCTACGATTTGTCTAATTTGGTGGAACTCTCCGAACAGACTCTCATGTCTTTCGTCAACGTTTCCAATTGTGTCCGCTTTTATCAGACCGCCGACGAGATCGGCGCCGAAGTGCTGAAGAACCACTGCTCCGAACTGGTGTCCAACCATTGGGACGACTTCACGAGCGACGACTTCGTCTCGATGTCCGCACAGCTGTTGTCACAGATGTTCAAAACGAAGACAGAATACCCGATCCATACCGCCATCAGAATCAGGAGAGAAGACGTTTTGTTCCTCTTTTTGATTGAATTTGATTCACAACTCGTTCTTAAACTCAACGAAACGGACAGATCTGGAGAACTGCCACTGGATTTGGCCCTTAAGACCAAACAGGAAGATATCGCAAAAACTCTGGTCTCACATAAGGCCAACGTTAACGCAACAGACAGTAAGGGTCAGAGTCTTCTGCACAGAGCTATCCAGAGGGACGACCACTTCTCGGCCCAATTCCTCATCAGATACGACGCTTCCGTTGACTCGTCTGACTCTTCAGGTGATGTTCCGCTCCATCTGTGCGCCGATAAGACTAATGGAGGGGAAGGCATCGCCAAAACATCGAAACTGCTGTTAGACGCCGGCGCTGACCCCAATCTTCAGGATATTAGCGGCAATTCCCGTATATTTTGAATTCAATTTTTAACTGATTTTAAACTAATTTTGATTTTATTGTAAAGCATTGCATCGGTCGGTGCTCTCATTGAACAGAGCGGTGTTTGACGTGCTTTTAGAGCAGCCGAAGCTCTCCCTCGACCTCAGAAATAAGAGCCATTTGACCAGTTTTGCGATCGCACTCCAGAAGCTCACTGAAGACGATTACTTCGCTCTGGAATTAGTCAAAAAGGGCTGTTCTCTGGATTCGATTAATCCGGAGACGAGTGACTCGTTATTACACTCCTGTGCTCGTAATGGCAGTGAAAAGGCGGGCCTATTCCTGGCCGCAAACGGGGCTAAAATCAATTTAACCAACAATAGGGGCGAAACAGCACTTCATATCGGTATGTCTTTCCGCCAATTGCTTCAAAGATCTCATAATTTTGTTTATCTATCGATAGCGGCGTCGAAAGGCCTCCAAAATCTTGTGTCCGCTCTTCTGGAGAAGGGTTTGTCTCACAATTAATCCATTATTTCATTGAATTAATTGTTTTTCATCTGATTTTAGGCGCGAATTGTAATCTTCAGACATCACCGCTTGGTTTCGCCGAATCCATGTCTTCGCCAGAAGAGGAACAGGTCTTCAATCAGACGCCACTCCATTTGGCAATAATCGGAAAACACGAGTCAGTTATTGAAGTGATTCTTAACCGGAAAGACAGCAGCGCTTCCATGAAAGGCGACATCGGCTCAGCACTGATGATGCCTAACCTCAATGTGAAGAACTCCAGAGACCAGACGCCTCTCTCGTTGGCCATACTCTCCGGACAGCACTCAGTCGCACAAATGTTGATCAACGCCGGCGCCAGCGTTAATATAGTGGACGCCAATGGACTCTCACTCCTACACCAATCGATCATAAGTGGCGATGAAGAGAACGCCCGGTTCCTATTGGACCATGGTGCCGACGTCAATCTGCTCACTCCCGACGGAGAGCACTGCCTTCAGTTAGCGGTGAGACACCAGTTGGAGAGAGTCGTGGAGGAGCTCTGCAACAAAGGATCTGATGTCAACATAGTTGGCAAAGACGGCAATTGTCTCCTTTGGACAGCCCTTCAGTTGGAGAACGAGAACATTGCCTCAGTTCTGGTCCGCTATAACTGTGACACAAACTTCTGGTCGGTTTCAGAGGACGGCCTCCAACAGACACTACTCCACAGGGCTCTCGACGAAAACAACGAGAGGGCCGCCTGTTTTCTGATTAGGTGTGGCTGTGATATAAACGCTACAAAGAGGCCGCCGGCCAATGGCTCCGCTGTCGCTCAGGAGTCAGACGTCGACAAACAGACGCCGGTATTGAGTGGCGAACGAAAGCCTCGTTTTCTTTACTAAATTGACTCTCCTTTCAGTTACACATCGCCTCCGGTTGGGGTCTCGAGGAAGTGGTCTACACTCTGTTGGAACACTTGGCTAACGTTAACGCACAGGACATCGAAGGCAAGACCGCACTAATGATAGCAATCGTTAATCAACACCAGAAGATAATTAGCCTTCTCTTGGAGTGCAAACAGATCGACCTCTCATTGCGTGACATCTTAGGGAACACCGCCTTTTCCCTGTGCGTCAAGTATAAGAACAATAGGGCCGCCCTCTCTATTCTGATCAAAGAGCCAAACGCCGGGGAAAAGTACGACGGAAAGGGTCGCAACTATTTGCATATCGCCGTAGAAAAGAAGGACATCGAAAGCGTACTGTTTTTGCTCAGCATTAAAGTCAAAGTTCACTCCAGAGTCAAAGACAATACTCAGAAGACTGCTCTTCATTTGGCCGCAGAGGCCGGCAATGAGATGATTATCCGTAACCTTCTCTTAGCCGACGCCCACATCAATGATCTGACGTCTGCTAAACAAACCGGTAATTACTTTGACCCCAATTTTCGGGTCAATTGTCTTATTTTGTGACTGAATTCTGAACCACTTCTTTAGCACTACATTTGGCGGCCGAACACGACTTCAGCACAATTTGTTCGATTCTTCTGGAGAACGGCATCGACTACGACGCGGTTGACATAAACGGGAACAACGCTCTGCACATCGGCTGCCAGAGGGGACAGTTGGCCACTTGTAAAGTACTGCTGACTGAGTCCCGTATAAACGCGGACACCGTTAACCTCAAGGGTCAGAACCCGTTACACGTATTGGCCACTTATGGCCGGGAGAACGCGGCCGCCATTTTCGACATATTCTATGAGTCAATGCCCGACTACGCCATCAACAAAGTGGACGGCGGAGGGAACACACCTCTGCTTTTGGGTGAGTAATGCAAACCTCTGTTTCAAATCGATATTCACCTAAACGTTCGAACCATAGCTTATATGAACGGAAACGGGAATCTGTGCCGAGCGCTGGTCAAAGCGGGGGCGGTGTTGGGCACCTGTAATAACGAGGGCATCAATATCTTCAACCATTCTGTGGCCACAAAGAATCTACTCTACCGTCTGCTGGACTTCTTGCCGGCGGAGCCCCCGTGGACTGTGAACGAGACCTGTCTCGAGTGCGGCCTCAAGTTCGGTCTGACCACACGTAAGCACCACTGTCGCCACTGCGGACGGATTCTGTGCGCCCGCTGTTCGGGCAGAGACTTACCTATTCTGAAGTTCAATCTGACGAAAGCCGTCAGAGTCTGTGAAATCTGTTTCGATGTCTTGACGTTAGGCTTCAATACGTGAATCAAAAACCAATCAAACGTTTTATTCGATGTTTTTTATTAATTATTAATTAATTATTATTAGTATTTAAATGACTTAAACCTATATTTTTCCACAAATTTATTATTATTTAAATCTAATTAACAGATATTTTATGCCATAATTCGGAAACAAATACAATATTTAAGCGAATGTTATATAAATTTTTTATATAATTATTAATTAAATATAATTAAAGTTTCAATTATTCTGTTCTCAAAACAAGTCTAATCCGGATTTAAAATTGAACAAGGTAAGGTGTTACCTCTTTCCAGTTGAAGTTCAACATTAGGTCCTCCCCTACGGCCTCCTAGGGTTTCGACCACCTAGTTAATCCCTGCATAAAATATTTAATGAACCTGTATCAAGGTCAATTCTCCAATTAATTTGCAAATTGGTTATTAATTATTTTGATAGATGCTTAAAAATGGAATAAAATGTGCTTGCTCAACCCAAGCCAGTGATTACAATGAAGAGAATTACCAAGAACATCTAGATTCAACATTACCTGAATGTCTTTGATTTCATAACATTCCTCTGGAGTCAAAAAAGATAAATATCGGTTCAAATTGATTACGAAAACAATTCAATCGATAGATTTGGTGATTATTTAAATGAATTTTAATTAAGAATTTGTTTTCAAAATATTTCAATTCATTTAATGAATATTAAGTAAGAAATAAATGTTTTATTGTTTTAATCATTTTGTCATTTGTTTGGAGTATTCTGTGAAGAAGTGTTTGACATCATTGGCGTCCATTTGTTTATAGTCATCGGTATCTGTTATCTGAGGGATGTGTCCGGACATGAATTTGAAGGAATATTCCTCCAATTCTTTAGCTCTGAATCTCAAAGCACTCGAATATATGGAACAAACATTTTGAACACTAATTAGTGGTTTAATTCTCTGAACGACTTTTGATTTCATCCTTTCGTCTAAATATGCGTTTGTGATGTCCAACAATTCCAGCAATAGATCCAAGTCTTTGGTTGTTTCGATGTTATCCGTATAAATACAACGAATGAATTGATGGTAAGCTTCGTAAGAATAGCCATTGATTTTGATTTCATTGCTTTCATTTTCAGACCAATTGTTGGCAAACATTGTCTCGAAGTGATCGAAGTTTTCTTTGATAAACCATTTGTGGCCATAAATACACTCAAAGTCTTCACTTTCTTTGCGTTTGATTTTGAACTTTAAGTCACTGTTTTCGGGATTATTGAAAGCTTTGGCCATCGTTTCGATCACTCGATTCAAAGGCTTTCTGTGAACTATATCGTCAAAAGTGAGGGCTTTATATAGAAACAGATTCTCTATAAATGAGTCGATTATCCCTTGGAATGAATTCAAATAAGTTTTTCGAGGAATGGTAATCGATATGTCTTTGGTATGACCCCAAACATAGGAATGTTTGCCTTCAACCAAAGCCATTGAAGTGCTTTCAAAGGCGAAGATATCATCAAATTTATCCGAAACCTGTATTAATGTCGGAATACTTCTATTGGTATTATCGCCGGTTCCCAATTGGAACGAAATGTTATCACCGAATGAATATATGACCCCATCTGTGGTCAGCAGAAGACTGTAGTTATCACCACAAGAGATCTTCTTCACGAAGTCCTCCAATTGAATGAGTTGGGGATCAGTTGAATTGTTATTATGACCAAGACCTAATTGTCCCTCTCCATTTGATCCCCAGGCGTATACCTTTCCGGTTATAGTCAGTGCCAATGTGTGGTCTTTCCCACAGGAGATATCTACTATTTCCTGGCCTAACAGCGCCGACACATGAGTTGGAACAGAATTGTATACGCTCTTCCTTCGGGGGCGGCTACTAAAAGGATCGATACCCTGGTTGACTGTCTGGTAACCAATCCAATAGATCTGATCGGTTCGGGTCAACAGAAAAGCCTTTCGTTCAGAACACTTGATATTTGACACCAAATGGTAGTCTAAACCAAGTTTTGTGGGTTTACCGCTACTCTTGTCCCAGGTATAGACGTCCCCGTATTCAGTGAGGGCTACCATAAAGTCTTGAGCTGACACAACCAGTCTTATGCTCTTTCCGCACAACTCTGTCATAATTATGGGTTCGTTGACCGCTGATTGGTGGCCGACTCCAAGTCTACCCGAAGTATTGCTTCCGAAGCAGAAGACTTCGTCGCTGTTAGTGATATATATGACATCACAAGACTCGACACCATTAGATCCGAAGACAAAAACTAATTTGATTTCTTGGAGTTGTTTGAGAGGAATGGGAGACAACTGTTGATACTTGAGATCGCATTTGCAAACTGTGGACACATTAAACACATTAATCAAAGGATCAGATAAAAGAAGACTTACTTTGATCCAAATCACTCATGTCTTCAGTTAATAATTTAACCAAAAATAGCCGAATATTTGAACTGAATTACTCTCGCAATGAGTTTAAGGCGTTTCGTATGTAATACCAAATATATTCACACTTTTGATTGCATTTCGTAATGAAATTCACAAAAAATTAAAAACTTGTTTAATACAAACCGTATGACATCTATACTAAAGAAAATGTACTGCAAAGTGATATCTGAAGTTAAGTTTACCAAGAACATACTGATTCAATTTTAACTAAATAGTTTCAATTTCATTCATACCATTCCTCTGGAGTAAAAAAAAAAAGATAAATATCGGTTCAAATTGGTTATGAAAACAATTCAATCGATAGATTTGGTGATTATTTGAATGAATTTTATTTTTAAATGCTTTCAAAATTAAATAAAATTAAAATTAAAATTTGATAACAATTTTAACGATAAATATAATCCGGGATATAATTAGTCTCTATTCTGGAAATATTTGCCGAAAAACAGTTTCGCATAACTGCTGTCCATTCGCTCGAAATCTTCGGTTTTTGTGATAGAATTGATGTTTTTCGACATAAATTCAAAGCAATAGTCTTCGAGAGCTTTGGATCTGTTAATCAAAGAACTCGAATAAACAGAACAAACATTTTCTTCGATTATTTTTGTTTCCAGACTTCGGACACATTTTGTTTTCAACTTTTCCTCCAAATATTCTTCAGATATGGCCAACAATTGCAGCAATTCTTCGATGTCTTCGCTTTCGATAAAATCTGTGTAAAGATATCGAATGAACTGATAATACGATTCATACGAATAGCCATTGATTTCTATTTCGTTGGATTCAGTTTCAGACCAATTGTTTGCAAACATTCTCTCGAAGTGTTCGGAGTTTTCTTCGATAAACCATTTGTGGCCATAAATGTACTCAAAGTCTTCACT
>JAQGBD010000109.1:0-48494 GCA_034698165.1 Punctoribates punctum
TTGAAATTATTGTCTCAACTAATTCAGTGATAACTATGCGAACAAATAAATGAAGTTTGCTCATTTAAAAATTGTCTTTCATCAATAGTTTTGATATCTTGCACAATCGAATGAAATGTAAATTGAGCAAGACTAATTACCAAATGAATTGATGCTTATCGTTTATTTATTCAATGTTAGCTGATTGAAAAGTGAGCAAGCTTTATCGGTGTTTACACTTATTTGATCTGATCCTTGAATGAGTATTCAAAGTGCAAGGATCAAAATCATCTGTGTTTTGAACATTCAGTTTATCGGTGAATAAGTTCTTTTCACGTGTTATGTAATTTAATCCTTAAACTGATTTGTAATCTTCTTGTGAAATAGTGATGTGCAGGATAGTGATGGGCAGGGTAGTGATGGGCAGGGTAGTGAATGGCAGGGTAGAGATTCGCAGATTGCCAGATTGGCATGCTCACTTAAGGCTCACTCAAGGCTTTTCTCCAAATTATTGAAATAAAGAACTTTTTTATCATCCGATGTATCCCTATTGGATGGCTTTGGGATTTTCCCATTGTATGGACCAAGATGCAAAGCTTAAAACTTGAGATTTTATATTTAATTTCGAAATATTTAATCGCTTGAAATATTGAATGCATTCATCCAACCAATTATAGGGGTTTCCCTCAAACCTACAAAAATGAATTATTCCTTATTCTTGTATTTAATGAGATTTCATTCTTTTTGTTGACATAACTTATTCCAAATGAGTGAAGCAATGTTTGGAAATCAATTGGGAGAAACTCACTGACAAACTCACCCTGCATGCTTATCGATCGGGTTTCAAGATATTCTATCAATTGCTAAGAAGCTTCACGTGATCGGCATCACCTATGAAAAGGTGTTTCCCATAATCATATCAATGGAGCAGATGTTTTGAAAATTGAATTTGAAAAAAGGTTTTATTCGACTCATAAATGCCTGAAAAGTGTGTTTTGTGTTAACTATAAACACAATTTGTTAGCGAATGTAAAACTGATTATATTATGAAAACATTTGCAACATTGAGATCACGCCATTCACACCATTCACTCGATATTTCATTTATCGGAAGCTCTGTATTCGTCAGAAAAGCAATTCATTTAAACTGAACTCTCGATTGTTTGCGTTCAACAGTTTGAAAGTTCACTTCATTTCTAGTTTTAGTCAATTAGTGAATGAATTGGAAATTCTGTGGAAAATCATTTCAAACTTTTTTTCCCCAAAAACTTTCCATAAAAATGGATGTGAAGTAAGTTTTCGCTCAATATTTGCTTTCAATTATTCTGTTATTCAAAGCCTTTTATATTCTCTTATATTCTTAACGACAAGAATATTGATTTCAAACTCAATTTTTATAATTCCAATGAATATTTTTCAAGAATTTTCAAATATCAAAATTTCACTCAATTTTATTCCTTTTAAATTGTTTTCACTGAGTTTTCAGTTAAAACTGTTCACTTGATTTTAATTTTCTATTTATTTAAGGCAAATGAGACGACCATGCTTATTTAAACATTTAAAATATGTTTTCTAGTGGTTCGAAAAATTCTATGAAAACACCTTGCGCATCTACAAATATTCAGAGCAAAGTAAAGATGAGTGAAATTAGGTCCAGGGATCAGTTGTTCAAATAGGTTGACTCATTTAGTCTGAATACCAATTTCATAGACCACTGAAATTGTAGGCAAACTGTAAACAAATGCAGTCTTTTAAATGGTTAGACATTAGAGACATGCGTTCAATAGATTTAAAGGAAAACCACAATAATATTGATTATCTTTTATCAGAGACACACTTGAAATGACCAAATTCTGATAATTCTCATTATTCTCAACTATTCCTAAAATATTTTAACCAATATTTGAATCAAGAGTTGATTTGTTTACAAAACCCAATCCTTAAACTGATTCCCAAAAACAGAATTATTAGTATTAATGGTATGTCTTTTGATTGTATTGATTCTCAATTTAAATCTAAACGAAATACAAATGAGATTTAATTAGAGATGAAATTCAAGTAATTAATGTAATATAAATAATATCTTGCAATTTGATGACAGGTATTGTCATAACGCGACGCCACTTATAAACCCTTATCGTCGGCCGAGTTATGTGAAGAAGAAGAAGGAATTGATTGCAAATATGATGGCATCCATTAATGGCAGTCTTCCCGCCGCCAATAGCCAGCCCTTCGGACCGCGTAAGTCATATAGTATTAAACCATTGGATAGTTGACCACATTCTTCATTAAATGATCAGATAATTCATCAAAACCTTAATTTTTTGCTTAAAATTCAATAAATTTAGTTTTCAATCGATTATTAATTATTAGTATTTTAATTGAAATGAATTGAAAAGCAATTAATGATTTGAAATGTGATTTGTATTTAAAGCGATGCCGTGGTTTGGAATGGATATCGGGGGCTCTCTCGTCAAACTGGTGTACTTTGAGCCGACCGACAGTTCTCTCGACGAAATAAACTCAGAGTTGGAAACACTGAAAAAGATCAGACATTATCTGAAACGGAACGCCGCGTACGGGAAGACCGGCAAAAGAGATGTTTACCTTCAAATGGACAACTGCTGTATTAATGGAAGATACGGAACACTCCATTTCATACGGTTTCCGACTTCAGAAATGCCAGTCTTCTTAAAATTGGCCAAATCTAAGGGCATTGCATATATGGCGAGCACAGTGTGCGCCACCGGTGGGGGTGCCTTCAAATTCGAAGCCGAATTCAAACGTGAAGTGAATCTGGAATTACATAAATTCGATGAAATGGATTCTCTTATTCACGGAATTCATTACATCGAAGCCTATAACCAACACGAGTGCTATTACCTGAACGACCCCTTAAATCAGGACAAGTGCTCAAAAACGCCGTACGACTTCAGCCATCCCTATCCGTTCCTTGTGGTCAATATCGGTTCCGGTGTAAGTATTTTAGCGGTTTATTCTCCGGACAAATACAAACGAGTGAGCGGTTCGAGTATAGGCGGCGGGACTTTCCTCGGATTATGTGCTTTACTTACTGGTTGTGAAACATTTGAAGACGCCATCAAATTAGCAGCCGATGGCGACTCCACTAAAGTCGACAAATTGGTTCGTGATATATATGGAGGCGATTATCCCAAATTTGGTCTCAGCGGTGATATCGTGGCCTCGAGGTCTGTCCCTCATATCATTTCTTTTTTATGTTTAACTCATCGAAAACTGTTTTCTTTTAGTTTTGGTCATATGTGTAGTCAAGAGAAGAGGTCACAGACGACAAAATCTGATTTGGCCCGGGCTACTCTTGTCACCATCACCAACAATATCGGCTCAATCGCCAGAATGTGTGCCCTCAACGAAGGCATCGAAAGAGTGGTATTTGTCGGCAATTTCCTTCGCGTCAACGAAATATCAATGAAATTGTTGGCCTTTGCGATGGACTTCTGGTCTGACGGAACACTTAAAGCCCTATTCCTGGAACACGAGGGCTATTTTGGTGCCGTCGGCTGTCTTCTGGAGCTCATGAAAACCGGCACTTAATTTGAAACCTTTTTAATCATGATTTCATTGATTCAATTCTTACTTTTCTAGCGATGAGTAGAGAAGAGATTTATTATTATATTATATTATATAAGAACTCAATTTTAAAGTTTTTGTTTTTAAGATATTTTTAACGAATGAAGAGTTCAAAAGTTGCATATATTTAATGGCAAACAATTAGTGGACAATTGGGTCTCACTTTTCGATGAGAACTTTCATTCCAATCAAATGAAGAGAAGTTTTGAATTATTGATTGAAATAAATCATTAATTTGTGTGAAATTGAATAAAATGAACGGTTTATTAACAATAGATATTTATTTGTTTTGCACTCAAATATCTTTGCTTTCCTTCACTGAAGGAATCTTTTTATATAAAATCGAAACTAATTGTTCGGGACTTTGATTCAGACGAATATCCCTCACAATTGGGTTTAATGTAAAAGAAAATAATAATTCTGTTTAGAAGTCATCCAAATCGTCGAAGTCGTCCAAACCGTCCGTTAGGTCTAATGTCTGGAAATCAACTCTATATCGAAGAATACCTGCAAAAAACAGACCAATTAAGTGATTATACAATTGAGAGCTATTTTTATTTTAAGCGAATGGCTATTAATCTAATGATTTGATGAAAATTCTGTCGTCTAATCAAATAATTAAGATTTTCATGGATTTCATCGACACCTGACTATTGGTTGCAATTCTTTGATTTATTTCGATTCTATTCAATTGACTTAAAAACCGATGAAAACAAGTCTACAAATGTGAACACATAATGACTCGAAATATATTTCAAAAGAGAGTGAAATCAATGATTTGACACCAATTGAAATGTCGTTATAAACAAAATAAGAATAAAAACAATTTTTGACTCAAAATTCACTCAAAAGTACTTAAATTAAAGATATTCGGAGCAAATGCTCTCCAATTCAGTAAACAAACTCCAAAACGCCTTAAAATATATGCATTAATCTTATCTATTCTTCTAATTAATTGAATCAATGGAAATATTGATTCAAAAACATGTGACTATTCTCGAGGATTGGGCTCTAATTATAGGATTTCCCAACATTTCATTAAAACAATAAATTCAATGAATTTATGACTCGATTGACTACAAATACATTAACGTTGAAGAGAAAAATCCCAAATAGTTAGTGAAGTGTGACATTGAAAATGTTTATAAATCTAACCAAAGGGAAAGGGATCCCACTTTCAGAGAAATTCCACTCCACGTTAACACATGTCTGGCATTCAAATCCTTAATTATCAGTTGTTATCGAGAAATACAACTCTTTATCAAACAATTTGCTGTACTTTAAATTCTGTATATTTTTTCATCGTTAGGACTGACATAAAGGACTCATATAAAGGACACAAAAAATAATAGGAATATTGAATTAGGAGTGAAAGCAAACGGTTTTTACCTCCTATTCCACCGAAGCCTTTGACATATTGAGAGCCCTCCTGAGACCTGTCTGTAATGATCTCAAGGGTTGCCCCAAATTGCTTGTAGTTATTTGCGAGCCATTCAAGTAAAGGCATGGACTCGAGGAGTTCCAATTCAACCCCTGTGTCCTTATCGACGAAATGTGATTTGTCTTTCTCCTGGTCCGGCGTTAAGTGAAGTATCTTTTCTTCGTTGGTATTGGCGTTCTTCAGCATAAACCGCATTATATCCAAATTTTCCCACGCGATCAGAATCTCGACGGAACCCATTTCTAGTGCTTTGAGTGTGTCCTCAACACCGAAGCAGTATTTGCCGGTGTCCTGAGATATCTCATCGAAATAACGACCTAAACATCAAAAGTGAGGCTAATTTATCACAAAACGGGAGTCAATTGAAGTGAAATACCTATCAGTTTCTTCTCCTGAATGAACTTAACATTAGATAAGACTTCTGCCGATAATTCAATGGCCTGATTGAAGCCGTTTTCCCCGCCGTAGGACACGTCCACTAACTTTAATACTTTTGTTTGAAGTCGCTGTTGGGACAGACATAAGTCAGTATACGAGTGAAGAGCAAAGGGATGGTCTCATACAGGATCAAACATATCTGATTGGTTGAGCTCAGCCTTGAAGTCAGCACTTCCGGCCAGTATTAGTCCCGATATATTTGGTTTGTCGTTAGAGATGAAGAGAGTTGTGGCCACTTCTGCCACTTTGCGTACATAATTGTGCCGTTTTTCCATTCGAAGCCGAGCGAAACGAAGTGCGGACTGACCTCCACGTCCTTTCATACAAATACGAGATTAGAATAAGTAAAAGCGGTTATAAGTTGGGCTCAAACCGTGTTTTTTTGGCAAATCCACTGGAAATTTGTGGAGGACTTCGCGAGTGTTTCCCTGAAGAGTACCGAAAAGGGCTCCGTTGCCGTCCATTACAATGAACCCGAATTTGTTGTCGTCGGCCAGGAGTGCAGACAAGGCCTCGGTATGGAATTTGTTATCACAGAGATATAGCGATGTATTGATTGGCTTAAAGGGTTCGAAATCGATGTTCACTTTCTTCTCTTTTCCCTCTTCTGTGACAATAGTTCCACAATAGATAACCAAACCGTTTGGCGGGACTTTTGTGTATAATTTCAATCTGTGCTGAACGGAAGTAATGGCGCCCAAAACGGACAATCGATTTACTCGACTCTTTATATTGGAGGCGGTCCCGAACTCGTCGGCCAACATCTTCGATACTCGAGATATTTGATCCTTCGGTGGAATTATTAGAGATATCATTGATGTCCCGTTTCTGCAAACAATAACAATTAGATGGGATCACAATTGAGAGGAATGGTTAGAATGGTTACCCTCGCGCCGCCTCAAGACTTTTGATGAGTTTCTTAATCTTCCAAATCTCGACATTTCGGTCGGCGTTCGACTCTTCCAGACTATACCCCGAAGACATGTTTCAATGGTTTGAGTCGTTCACCAAATTATTGGGTTTCTTGTCTTCAGATCTTCGATTGGATTCAAAATCTTATTATTTGAATAAATATTTATATAAATAAACTTTTTGTCGAATTTATATTATTTAGAAACTCATGAAATCAGTTCTCAGAACCAATTGTTTCCCAAATCAGAGGATTACTGTTATGAATGGATTTCGCGAAAAACAATTTGTAAAACAACTGACAAAAAAAGAGTTATAATAAAGTCTTAATAAAAATTTAGTCTAAAATATAATCAAAAAACAATTTAATTAAATTGAATAACAAATCAAATGAATGTGTGATTAAATGCCGGACAATATGGCAGACAATGTGTTGAGTGTTGGCTTTAATTCAATTCAGTAGAAGATATATAAAACAGTATATAAACAGTGGTTTCGGTGATGATTAACAAAACATAGAAAAGGTTAGACTCCGTTAATCGTAATTAAATGGTTAGAAAAGCGTCGAAAGGGTCGGACTGTTTGCCGGTTCAGTCGATAACGAGTTGAGTCTCAACCAGTGATTCAATCGTTGATGAGTTGCATCGCTTTTAGAGACGAGACGTAAAAATTACATTCAATTCAATGCCTTCATTGCGAACACGCATTGACTCCTAAATTAAAGACCAATCGCTGACAGAAGACGTGTTGAAGACATGCGCCCCAACCCAACAGCCCTTCACTTCCAACAACTTTGAATTTTGAGCGCTTTCTTCAAAATATCAAATCACGTTATCTTCGAGAAAACCTTTTCAAAAGAATTATTTGTTGAGAATTTTTTTACTCAATTTATTCACAATTAAATCAAATGATATACTTATGTCCATCACTTCATAAGTATATCATTTGATTTAATTGTGAATAAAATGAGTAAAAAAATTCTCAACAAATAATTAATTATCACCACAATTACCAAAACCTTTTCAAAAGAAATATTGTAGAGAAGTATAGACCAAAATCTTTGACCAGATATACATTCGGCCCATTAATTGTGGTCACCGATAGACCAATGGCTTGACATTAAAATCAATAAAATCAACGTTTGTTTAAAAGTATGACATTTATTATTAATATTATTTATCATTACATTCATTATTATCCCTTAATTTTATTATTAACTCGAATAACAAAAAAAGTGACAAAAATTAGAAATTAATTGAACTTTAAATACATTTTAAAATAAAAATCATTTAAAGTTAGTTTAAATTTAGTAAAACTGATTGAAAAATCCGAAAACTTTGGTTACAAAGCGAGGAGTCACTGAATAGACAACTCTTCGGCCAATTGGTGTCAGATATCGATTGAGAGGAATGTAAGAAAAAACTCTGTCATCAAAATAGTCGAAAATCTTATCAAAAGTTTGTTTGTCTTTCAAATACTTTGGATTCAAATCGTTTTTGAGAAAAAATACTTTGTTTTCAAACTCGAGCCTCAAATTCATTAGTTTTCTGATCTCTTCGTTCATAAGTTTGGTTTTGTTTTTCAATTCTTCGTTTAATTTCTTCTTCTCTTCCAAAGCCCTTTCGATGTCCATAAGTTTGATGTCTAAAACAGAATCAAACGCCCCTTCGTTTGCATTACAGTCGAGAGAATCCAAAAACTTAGACATCGTTTGATTCATATCATCGACAGAAATGTTGTCTTCAGTCAAGTCTTCATTTTTGTATATTTCCAAAGACTTCTTCAGATCCAAGTTTTCAGTCAAAGTGTTTTCAAATTGTTTCTGATAATAATCACATTCCTCTTGTAATCCACTCATTTCGATGATTGTCTTCTTTTGTTCTTCGACTTTAGTCAAGGATTCGTCCAATTTCTTCTTCAACTCTTGATTTTGATCGACAAGTAATTGATTCTTGTGATGAAGTAATTCGATTTCGTTCTGTTCTGTAGACAACTGTCTGTTCAATGACTCAATTCTGAGCTGACTTTCGGCCAATTTGTCTGAACAGATATCGAGTTCCTTTTTGATGGCTTCATATTGAGTGAAATCGACGCTATTATCTCTGATGTGTCTTAATTCCAAAATCACATTCTTCTGGATTTCGATCTGTTTCTCATCGGAAGCCTTTTCTTTGGTCAAAGACTCCAATTTGGTCTCCAATTCGTCGATTCTGAGCTGAGCCTCGTTTAACTCATTCTTCAGTTTTGACTTATTTTTAATCATTTTTAAGTCGATTAAAAAAGTTTTATAACAAGTTTTGGTAAAATATATTCAACTTTTATAAAAATGACTTTAAGCTAAAAACCGAGTAAACGATTGAACACTTGAAACGATTTGAGACGACTAACGACTAAAATAAGTTTTGTCACTAAAATTAAGTCAAATTTTCTACTTTTATAATAAACTAATCTTTAATTTAAACCTTAAACCAGTTCTTTGGAAATACGAAAAGTCTTCCAAAAGTTTTCCTAAGCAGTGATTGGACTCTGAATAGGCTTTTCATGTGATTATAGGGCTGTCCTTATTTCATGACAAGTATTTAGTGAAACATATTTTGTCCTTTTCTTTGATAGTGTTCTCAGCCTTTTAAAGCCTAAGCCAAGTATCAAATAGTAATAAATTGCTTTCATTTATGAGAAGCAATCGGTTCAGGTATTTATCGATAGATTGGAAATCAAAGTATTTTCCGATCACTTAATCCCTAATTTGTGTCAACAAAAGCAATAAATTTAGAGATAACTCTAAAACCAAAGCAAACATTAATCCATTAAATTGATGTGACTTTGAAGTGATTTCTGGTTTAACTGATAACAAGTGGTTTATTGTTTGAGCCATGGGTTCGATAGTGTTGACCACTTTATCGGTATTTCTGGGGATATTCTTCATATTCATGGGTTCAATAAAACTGACTCAACAGATAAATAAGGAAATGCATAGAGAGATCCGAAGACAGTTTGTCCAATACGCCAAAGTAGTGCCCTTCGCCACCGCTCTCGGCTTTAAGGTGTCCGCAAAGTATTACAGATTAGTCGTCGGTTCGCTGGAAGTGATCGCAGGTTTGATCCTCGCCTTCATTCCCGGGAGAGTCAAACTGTTGGCGAACGTAATTCTGGCCTTTATAGCAATCGGCGGTATTCTCACTCATTATATGATTGGAGACAAATTCGAGAGTAAGTCCTCTTATTTTCGGCAAAACATCCAATTGTTTCCTCTTTTGATAGGAATCGCGCCATCGATTGTCTTCTCTTTAATGCTCTTCTGTCGTCTAATCGTCTCATTTCAAGTCCAGCGAAGAGAAGCTCTTAAGAAAAGTGTCACAATTTCCGAAGAATCGAAAAAACAAAACTAAAGACATTTGACTCAAAAAAGTGCACAAAAAAGACAATAATTAGAACTGATTTCTGACTACAAAACAATTTTACTTAATCTCAAGTTTTACACAAATTTTCTAAAAAATGACAAAAATGTTTGAACTGAATGGAGGCCATCGGGTCGGCGGTTGTGAGCCCTGTTTTGTTGTCGCCGAATGTGGTCAGAACCATAACGGGGACACCAATATAGCGCTCAGAATGATAAGTGAGTGCAAACATACAATTGGCGTCAATTGTGTTAAGTTCCAAAAGAGTGATCTGAAGAATAAATTCAATGCCAAAGCTCTGAGTCGTGCCTACGATAGTGTCCACTCCTGGGGACAGACTTATGGCGAACACAAAAGATTTCTTGAGTTCACAAACGAACAGTTTTTATATTTGAAAAATTACGCTCAAAATGAGGGCATTCTCTTCACCGCTTCGGCGATGGACTCAAACTCTTTACAGTTTTTGTCACAAATAGATGTCCCGTTCATTAAGATTGGAAGCGGAGACGTCGATAACTACCCTCTTCTCGAAATGGCCGCTAAAACAGACAAACCTCTGTTTGTGTCGACGGGAATGCATGACATGAAAGTGGTTGAAACGGCTCATCAGGTGATGGCTCCCCATAATCACAGACTTTGTCTTTTGCATTGTGTGTCCGCATATCCCACTCCCTTAGAAGACATCAATCTTTCAGTTATTTCTAGTTTTAAGAATAGTTTTCCCGAAGCAGTGATCGGATACAGTGGTCATGAGTTAGGATTAGAAGTGAGTATAGCGGCGGTCACTCTCGGGGCCAAAGTATTAGAAAGACATATGACTTTAGATAAGACAATGAAAGGCACCGATCACTCGGCATCTCTCGAACCACAAGAATTCGGTCAATTGATTAAACAGATCCGTAACGTAGAGTCAGCCCTATCGGCCCCTAAACCGAAGTGCAGACAACAATCAGAGTGGAGTTGTTATCGAAAACTCGGAAAATCAATTCTTGCCAAACAGTTGTTACCGAAAGGAACATCTCTTAGCCTCGAGTCGATTGATGTTAAAGTCGCCGAACCCTTCGGTATTGAAGCCAAACATATATTTGAAATAATCGGTCGAAAAGTTAATAAAGATATTGAAATCGATGAAAGTATTGGATGGGATGACATCTCAGATCATAGTTAAGTTCAGAGGACAGTAATCTTGTCTTTGAATTAATACTCATTCGAGTGAATACTCAAAAGTCACTCATATTTCACAATTAATTTACACAATATTTCCATAAAAATTATAATTTATTTTCTTTTTATTTCTATATTTATTTTATATTATTTTTAATGATTTTATATATATTTGTCAGCAGTTAATAGAATATGAGATTCATTTGAATAACAATTTGTAATAATAGTCACAAAAGCATAATATTTGTCAAAAGAGGTAACAAAAAAAAAAATAAATTCTAAATCCAATCGAATAACAAATAAATTAAGTTTTCTTTAAATACAGATTTGGTTCAAAATAAATGAAATAAAATTAAATACTTTTCAGTTTAGAAGCGATTAAATTATAAGATTCTGTTCGACAATAAGTAGAATATGTTATCACACGTCGAGGGATCGACCTATTCGTCTATTAAACAGATGATACGTCCCTCCACTTTGGGCTCAAATTTCCGTAAACTGTATTCAAGGGATAATATGTCAGCGCTTTGAAGAGCACTGGTCTTAGTGCCCGAACTGCAGACCAGAGTCTTGGTATTAGACTCGGGGTTATTATTTGACTGAGCGCTCAGTTGTGCGATTGATTCGAAGTAATTTTTGACTAAAGTCAAAATGTTAGGGCACTGCTCGTCACTTAACAACACTTCACAATCGGTCAGAACATGATATCCGTCTTTCCCTTTATGTAAGAACTCTTCAGTCAGGAGTCGGTATTTCTTTTCGAAATCTAGAATTTGGTCACCAATTGTGATACATTTCGGATCAATTCGATGGCCGACTGGTTTGCGCGGATCGAAACTGTATCTAATGCGAGATATTTGTGCAAAACTTCCGTCGAGTATTGGCCAACGGGTTAGTCCGCATTCCAGTGCTTTCCAGAGCTGTTTACCGGTCATATTGAGAACAACCAACTCATCCATCATCGGTAAAATGCGAACCAAATCCCTAAACATGAAGACCCCCTTCGGGTGCATTTGATCGCTTCGGAACATTCCTGAATTAAAGAGAACCGCATCGGAACCGGTGACCACTAATGCGATATCTGTTATCAGATTTCCTAAATTGGTTTCTCGGCTACGAATGGATGCGAACCTTCCGTCCAAATCAGAGTTCATATGACACAGAATAGTATCCATCTGTGAGTCGACAACGACTGAGTATTTTTCCAACTCTTGTTTGAGTTTTGGCTCTTCTTCGAAGTCAAATGAATTTATTGATATCTCTTTACAATCGATTTCAAATTTGTCGGAACCAATGAATTTAATATCAATTTTACTGAATTGTCTGAAATCGGTTCCGCTTTTGACACATAAAGTGTTATTAATTTGTCGGACCTGATAGTCGTGGTCGTGTCCGCCTAGGATCAGATCAATTTCGGGGACACTTTGGGCCAGGAGTCTGTCGTTAGGCCATCGCATGTGAGTCAATGCGATCACAAAATCGCAATTTTCCTGAAATAACCAAAAAATTAGATTTTAATCCAAAACTAATTTCCTTAAACTGAATACATTTTCTTTCAAATGTTTGGCCAATAGTTTGCCCTCCGCTACGAACTCTCGATAAGTGAACCGCTCGTCGATTACTTCTGAAACCCACTGTTCTTCTGCCAAACCTATTATTCCAAACTTGAAAAAAAAGATTCATTAATAAGGAGTAAAAACAATGAATGACTGCAAACCTTTTTGCCGTTCCTCTCAACGATGTGTTGGATGTGTCCGTTGGCCATCGGCTTATCAGTTCTATTGTCGTAAACATTACTCATAAGCCATGGAAAGGGTGTTCTCCTAATGAATGACTCGAGATGTTCGATACCAAAGTCTAATATAACAGTGAATCAGAAGAATAGTGAATCCGTTGAATACATACCGAACTCATGGTTCCCGAAAACGGCACAATCGATGTCCAAAGCATTCAAAACGGGAACCATTTGTTCTCCTTTTGTGAAAGTACTCACTATTTGTATGAAATGAAAGCCATTAAAATCAATGAAATCTTTAACAGAAAGCAATACTGACTTATGGACGGCGCCATTATATCGCCGCTGAAGAGCACCAAAGGATTTAAGTGACTGAAAGACTTGAAAGCAGTGACCAGTCGGGCGGCGCCACCGCTCGGCTCTTGAGAACGGGACTCAACGTTATAGCAGTCATTGAAATGAAGAATCGATACAACGATTGGAGAATTGATTTCAATGGGATTACTATCAATACTATTATTACTATTACTGTAATAAATCGTATCTTCAAATGTCTGATCAAAAGCTGGCATTTATTCACTCGAAGATTGACTTTATTTTAATTGATTTTTCGCTAATTATTAATCAGAAAAGTGAATGAATTCTCGATATTATCGTTATTTTGTTTATTTGAATATTAAATAAATAAATATTTGTTTTAAATGAATGAATGCTTAAAACAATGGTCTCAATGACTAAATCAATGTTTAAATCGTATTTAAGTTTTGTCCCAACATTTTGTTTACTATTTTGTGACTCAATTTAAAAGACTGACTGACAGCTGAGCATAGCTTTCAAAACACAGGCAAAGGGAGGACTGACTGATAGGACTGCGCACAGAATCAACACAATTACGCAATTGGTTGTGATTATCGTAATTTGAGTTACGATTGGTATTACTTTTTGAAATCGCTGTCTATTAAATCCTTTGCTTCAAATTCGTGTGAAATGACGTTAATTGAAATAATCCTTGACTTATATGTCGCCACAAATTTCATAAGAATCACAGAAAATAAGTCTTTTTTGAAATTAAAAAAATATGTTTTTTAGAAAGGAAAGAGTGAAGACAGAGATAAACGTTTGGAGTTAGGGTTAGAGTTACCAACAGTCAAAGGGTTGACAATATTGTCATCAAAATGTTGAAAAACATTTTAATTAAATTAATTAATCTATGAGTAAAGCAATGATTGTATAAAATTCAGACAAAACTTTCAGTGATTTAAATTCAAATAGATTTGAGAATATCTGTCAACAGATTCATTATACCCGAGGAATGTCTGCGATTCGTAGAAAAGAGAAAAAATCAAATTAAGTGAAATACTGTCTCTATTTTCCATTGCGTTCTGTCTTAAGTGAAGTGAAAATTGATTCAACTTTTGTTGATTTGTTGATAACTTTGTTCCAACGCTAAACTGAATTCAGGATTATTGGGATCCAAATCAACTGCAAGTTTCATATCATTCAAGGCTTTATCGAAATGATCTGTAAATCGATATCAATATTGAGAAACTTTAAATTTGTTTGACGTCAGATACGGACTCATTCGGTAATGAATAGTTCCCCTGTTATAGTGGGCCACCGCCAGACTCGGGTCCAATTCAATGGATTGAGTGAAGTCATCGGCGGCTAAATTGAATTCAACTGATTTGTAATAAACAAATCCTCTGTTGTTATAGAGAAGAGCCAATGATTTCCGCCTAAAAACACAAATTGTTGTCATTATGTCATATCTTCAGATAAATCGATGGTTGACTCACAACGAATCGATTGATTCCTTATTTTGTTCATTCATTAGAAAGTTATTTAACTTTTTGAGGGTCTCTTCAATCGATTGATTTAATTGTGTCAGTGTTTCACACATTTTGTGTCATTTGATATGATTTTTATTAAACTAAAATCAAAATTAAAGTTCACTTTAAAAGGCATTGAATTAAAGGGAAATAAACAGTGAGTCACGTGTTTAGTGACGAAATCCAGTGAAGGAAAGGCTATAAAACTTATCGATGAATAAACTTAAGGTTTGTTGAGTGAAGTTGGGTTTTATATCAGGGTAATTTAAGCATGTGATATACCCAGAACTCATAAAAGGGAAATATTGGGGACAGAGATAACAAAAATGTTTTAATTGATAGTAAAATAATATTTATTTTGTGGTTTGATTTCAATTATGGTTTCTTTGGTTTCATATAAATTCTGTTCAAATCTTATCGATTCACAAAATTCATAACAAATGAAAAGGTTTTCAGAATATTTTTATTCATAAAAAAAAATTAAAACTGAAAAATAGGACGTATTTTAATCGATTAAGAGATCAGATAATTATGAAGAGTAGACAAACACTTAGATCTCATCCTTATTAACGATCGGATCACTTAATTTACTGAAGTATTTGAGCTTTTCTTCCGGATTCGGAATAATGGTATCCCCTCCAGGCTTCCAACCCGCGGGACACACCTCTCCGTGTTGGTCAGTGTATTGGAAAGCCTGTACCAAACGGAGGGTCTCGTCGACAGAGCGGCCGACCGGGAGATCATTCATTGTTATCTGTCGTAACACTCCTTTGGCGTCAATTATGAAAAGTCCTCTGAAATCAAATTAAAGTAACTTTCAGTGAAAAAAATATCTGTTAATCCATACCTCAGAGTGTGTCCCAAGTCTTCGAGATATACGCCATAGTCTTTCGATATCTGATGGGTTTGGTCTGACAGCAGTGGAATATTCAGTGCACCCAAACCTCCCTGTTTTCGGGGCGTTTTAAGCCTATTATGGAAATCCAATTCTAATATAAACAAAGAGACTAGCTAAATGAATTGTACCATGCAAGATGCGTGAACGGAGAGTCCACAGAACAGGCGACCACTTCTGTGTTAATGGCTTTGAATTCATTGATGCGATCACTGAATGCCATTATTTCTGTCGGACAGACGAATGTGCTGTCAATCAGACAAACCATTTATTAATTGATTCAAATTTGGAGACAATTTCTCACAAATCCAAGGGATAGAAGAAGAATACCAGATATTTGCCACGAAATTGGGATAATTTCATTTCTTTAAACTCTCCGTTGACAACAGCAGTTCCCTCCCAATCGGGCGCCGGCTTTGAAACTATTGGGGGAAAAGGGGTTTAATTATTTGATTGAAACAAATTATTTGTTAAAATACTTTGTGTTTTACTCCAATGCAATCGATGACCACTGCTCTGTGTTCGGGTCTCCTGAGGATAGACGTGTCCCCCGCCATACGAATAGCACTGCGCCGACAGATCCTGTTGTGCGACGAGACAACCGATATTCAGTGCAAACATTAATCCAAAGATAGGATTCATAACTGAATTAAAGGCACTTCAGATGACTTCAAATGACAATTAATAAAAACACCGCTTAATAGACGACGTGTTTGTAAACACTATCGCTTTGAATAACGTCGCCATAGAAACAGTTTTATACCCCGTTTATGACATCTTCACCACATGTTTGCCCTTTAATAACAAATTGTAAACAATGTCTGCAATCGATTCAAATATTAAGAAGGAATCCGTCGGACAACTATTTGGTCTCTTTGGCCTCAATGATGACCAGACAGATAAACCTGTGTTCGCCAATCAGACAGAAGAGGCAGAAATCGTTGAAACTGAAGACAGTTTTTGTAAAAACAATCAAAAATTGGTGGAAATAAATGTGAAAATTGATGAAAATGAGTGTATTGTCTGTCAGTCGAAGCAAATCAAATACCGATGTCCTAAATGCCAACTAAAGACTTGTTCTTTGAATTGTTGTAAAACTCATAAAAACCGTTTCGATTGCGATGGGATTCGCGACAAATTGTCTTTCGTTCAAATGTGGGACTTCTCTCAGACACAGTTTCTGACCGGTATTTCAAAGACGGATGAATTCAAAGAAATGATTCGTGACTTTCATCTGTTTTTCAGATTATTTCTTTCTGGAAGACGTGGACCGAGTCTTAGACAGTAGTAGTCGAGAGAGACGTTCTATAATGAGCTCGAAAATAATTTTGCCGAATGTATGTAATGTTTATAATTGTTATTTAATTAATTTGTTTTTCCCAAAAAGTGGTTACAAAAGTTGGTCAGAGAGGCCAGACTTCGGGGTATAAACTTGAAGCTAATGCCCGCCGGTTTCGCCCGAAGGAAACAGAATACCACTTGTTTTATGTATAACCAAAAGACCATTCATTGGGACATTGAGTTGAAGTTTGTCACCAAAAATGAAGACCAATTCAATAGAATTCTGAGCGAAGATTTGGTTTTCTCTCATTCAAAGTACTCTTGTCTTAAGAGACGCGTATCTGAAGACACAAAACTTGTCTCTCTATTAACTGAATCTCTGGAAACAGAAAACGAGGGAAAAGACAACAAATTGTGTTTTTATCAAAAGCTGGGAATCGAAGGCATTTCTGTTCTTTTCAAAGACGAAAATCAGGGAACAAATCAACGAAAATATTTCGAATTAGATATCAATAAAAGCATTCGACAAAACTTAAGCTCAAAAACAGTTATTGAATTTCCAACGTTTTTAGTCATTTTGACGAAATTCAAGCATTTATTTAATACTTTATCCGAAGAAGTCATCAATAAAACGGAAAATTGAACTAATTTTCGATTAACTAATAGATTCATTAAAAAAGTGAATAATTTTTTGTTTAAAACTATTTTTATTTTCAGTAAAAACTGTTTTAAAGATTAAGTATTGATTCAAAAAAGTCTTTCATTAAAACATTTGCCGAAAGACTTCGATTTAATAATTAATAAACTCTTCTATTGACACAAAAAGAGAAAAAAAGATAAAATGTTTACAATTGGTTTAAAACTGTTTACAATATATATAAACAATTGATTGAAATAAAATGATTTTCTATTTGTTTTCAGAGTTATATAAAAGTTTTTGAGACAAAACTGAAGAAAAGGTCATTTTTTCGCTACCAATAGTCATACGAATGCCTGATATATAGGAAAACAATTTATCGGAATCGATATCATCGGGAAGTTTGGTCAGGAATTGAGCCAAATATATGAAATCCAAGTTAAGTAAGACTTCGTAATACATGGAAAGTATGCCCAAAGCGGCTCTGAATATGAATTGGTCGCCATCTCTGAGGAATAGATCCCATACTCTGCTGGCGATATCGAGTGGAAGAGAACGGCTGAAGAGAGTATAGATATAGTCCACCAAATATAAGTCGGGACTCAGTTTGTGTTCTTCGAAGTGTTTGTGAAGTTTTGGCAGATTTTCTTTGAAGAACTCCTCAAATGTCTGATAGTATGCGTTCATAACTGTTTGGTTTACTCTGAAGAACGACACCAATAGCTGAGTGTTCAACAGATTAGCCAAACAGACGAACGCCTGTTTCGGTTCCATATTCAGCAAAAGCATTGCCGCCAAAAACGACATTCCCTGAGCATAACCGATGTCTGGTTTGAATGTTACGTAAGCGCCTAACAGTTCGCTCAGCACTTCGTGATAGGGACCGTTTTCTTGAAATAGACCCAATTGAGGGAAAGTACGCGAAACGTCCAGTTTTATCAAATCGGCTGCACTTTCACAACACTGGGAATCCCCTTCAGAGCAGTGGGTATCACACATCGCAGTCTCGCACCACACCTTCTCTTTGGAACGACTAACACACTGTTCGTATACTTCATCAGTGATATTGAGCTCATTATTGATGGCCAGAACCCACACCTTCTGTCTGACCAGAGATGGAATTCCGTTCCACCATAAGTCTCGAGTTTTCTTAAAGGACTGGCACTTATGCCAATTGGGAAGCACTTCATTAGTCCATACTTTGATGGCTTCAATGACCTGTTGCTCTATTTTGCGCTGTTTTTCAATCATTTTTTTCTTTGCTTTGTTTTCTTTGATCTCTTTCTTCTTGGACTGTCTCAACATCTCTTCGTATTCTGATTTGTGTCTCTTCTGTTCGTCGTCAGGTTTGGCCGGAAGGCTGGGCGGACGGGTCTCTAGTATTAGGGCTGTTGTCGACGATATATTTACATCACTACAGGTATTGATATTATTATTATTATTTCGTTTGACTTTATTTAACAGACTTTGAATCGAAATATTAAACAATTTCTTTGGTTTAGAGTCCGAAACAGATCCAGAATTAGATTCGGTGTCGTCTAAGTTGAGGGACGAAACACTTGAGTCAACGTTCGATATGTTATCGCCGTTAGTGGCGTTCAAATTGTCTTCATTTGTTTCCAGCAAAAGGTTTTGTTTGTTTGCCTCAAACAGTGATAACTCATTGCTCTCGTCTTCACAAAGAGATTCCGTTCGCCTCTCAAACAACAAGTCTTTTGGACTTTGATTGCATTCATTTAAAGCTTTGGAGTTATTCTCAAAACAATTATCTAAAGTCTTATTTACAGAATTATGTGTTGAGTATTGATTAGAAAGCCTTAACTCAACAGACGATTCATTCGATTCCTGGTTATTGTTTCCGAGATTCTGATTGGAGAAGCCGTTGATCTTTTTGAACCCGTTCTGCAAATTAAGACCATTTTTATAGCCATTCAGACCATTGTTGGAGAAGTTCTTCTGAAGTAAGAGTTGTTTAGTGATGGGGTCGTAAACGAGCGGCACTTTGTCTAAAACGGCGTCAATTGTCGGGCTCTCCAACGAATCGATGGCTACGACTAAACCCTTACATTTGGGCTCTCTTTCAGTCTCACGGATGGCATTCCTTTCCCACGTATTGTTGCCATTTGTTAACTGATCTGTCGATGCATTTAACGAATCCAAGAGTTTATTATTCAATGACTTGAGTTGTGACACATTTAAAGCTTTTTCATTAAAATCTTTAGCATTACTGCCATTAATTGCCTCGAATTCAATGCAATCACACATTTGGTGCGAATCCTCTTCACTTCGACACCAGTTCTGTCTCTTAATCTCTTTTAAAATTAAATAAACGAATAAAACGATTCAATCAATTGAAACGATGATAACGTAATGAAGCGATAAATGGATTCATGTATTAAATGGTTTTTTAGGCCACAAATTACTGGTTGGATAGCATTCCTCTCACAAGACCTGAGGCTATCATAAGATGTCTTGAGGTTTGACTCAAAACCTAAATATAAACACAAATAGATTTTATTAATACTCATATATTTCAATAGAAAACACTTTCAAAACACTAATTATATGTTTTATTTTGAACTCAATTCAACAGAAATGTTGATTAAATCGATGGCAGACTTACGGCACGAGAAGTGGAGTCGAAAATGAGATTAAAATAGTTGTCGAAAAGCAATGGATTTATCGCTCAATAGATTGTATCACAGATTAAATGTATTTCAAAATTAATATTAATTCGTATTTTCATTGAAAACCAGATTTGAAGACAATTATTATGAAAAGTATTGCATCGAAAGCATCGAAAGGGCGTCAAAACAGAAGATCACAAAAACAGATGAAAAACACTTTTTGTTATTAAATAAAACTTTTTGTTTATATAAAATAAATTCAAATATGATTTGCAGTAAAACTAAACTCAGAATTAAATTTCAATTTTGGTGTAAATATGAATAATATATGAAAATAGTGTCAAAATAATCATAAATTATAAGAACTGTTACTAAAGTTTGTCATTATTTTCATCGAAACGTCAAATAAAACGAAAACAAATCAGAGTTTGAGTCAAAACAGAGAAATGTTTGCTTAAAATCAAAATTATTTTCAATTAATTTAATGTCCGAAACATTCAATTAAACGATTAAACAATTGAACGCATAATTGGAGTCAAATGATTACAAAACAGGAAAATCTTATAAAATGTTTGTCTTCTGAGCTGACACTGAGAGACACTCTGAGAGACACCCATTAAATGTCTGAACCATTGCTTGCATTCCAATCGACGCACGAAAGACAGGGATCTCTTTCGAGACAATTAAAACGTCGACTCAAATGCTCTCAACTTATGCTAAGACTGTATTCAAAACGACTCAAAGGTTAAGAAATGTTTGGTCTATGACTTGACGTACTGTTTGTGCGAAACGTTTGATGACATTTTCACATTGAACTGAGCTTTCAATACAGTGTTTGCCATAGTATTTAAATCTCACATTTCATACATTTTTTGCATATTTCTCGGATTGTGTGCCTCTAATACAGTATAACTGTTGAGCTCTTTCTGCAAACTTTTTTTTCATTTTCTCGTTGTTTGCAAATTGAGTGAAAACACAGTTAACTCTGAGAAGTGTTGTAGTCAGTGATGCGGCCATTAATCAGACGCCAGTCATAACCAAATTAAACTCTAAATTCAATTAAAATAAAGCAATAAATAGACCATAAAATAAATTTAGAGTTCGTAGCCTTTCATTACTCCACTCATTATTTTGAACACATTTTTTACAACATTTGATTCATATTTCAAAACATTTATTTGTTTATTAATATTGAACTCATAAACAGCTTTTACTAACCGATAAAATGCATTGAATTACAGTTAAACTTGAGATTAATCGAAGAAAACTCAAGATTTTGATGAACTAAAAAACTCATTAAATGTTTTGTCTTCATAGACTCAATTGATATAAATTTTATTCAATTTGTAAATAATTTTATCAAAATTTGATATAATTTTTTATTTAACTATAAAATTGATATAAAAATGTTTAAAGAATTGGTTAAAACATTTAACTAAAGGTTTACCTAAACTTTTATCCATTCATTTGTCGGAATTCTTACATAAGAAGTATTTGATCCCTTCTACTGAACTGTTGAACACAATAGTGCCCAACGAGAGAAAAGCCCCGACTTTCCAAATATAAAACACATCCACCCTTTCGATAATAAAGCCCCCGATAAGAGCCCCCACTCCAAGTCCAATGCCTTCGAAGGCACCGCTCATAATACCCTGGAGTGTGGCGTAACTGTTGTTCTCTCGACGGGGACTCATATTTTCCAATTCAATGTGTGAGCTCTCAGTTTGGTCTTCAGTTTTAGAAATTTTGACGACAGCCAGAGATCGGTTTCTCTCTTCGTGTGCGTAATATTGGGCCAAATTGGCCATGGTCGTATAGAACAGACTGAAAGTCAATCCCTGTACCACTTCAATCAGTAGGACATCCCAATAAGCGTTTCCCACTTTAAACACATAGCCGTAGATGAAGTATCTGAAGGCAAAGGCGGCCAGACTTATGTTGAGTGACATCGAAGGCCCGCAAACTCTTAGGATGCGATCGGCGACTAAGAATATCGGCAGTTCTCCCATAAATGACTGAACGAATAGCGCTAAACCAAAGAGCAGCTGCTTTTGACCTCTGATTGTCTCCAAATACCAGAAATAATAGGACCAATGGAAGGCTGTGAGGGCGCCGAACATCAGTACCACTATTACGTACTGAATGAGTGACGGATTGTTTTGGAATATTTCGTATAAATGAATGACTGAATTGTGGGCTGAGATAAACGGCTTCTTTATTATCACCAGAAGAGGTCTTCGCTAAAAATTAGGTAAAATTTTGGGTAAATTATAATTTGTTTTCCATTTGTTTGGATTTTTACTTTTGGTGAGAGATTGTGGTCAATGACTAAACTGTTTTCTGATCCGATCTCTAGTTTCTTGAGTTTGAAGAAAATGGTAATCAAATCAATGATTTCAATGATTATAAACATCAATAATCCGGGCAAAAGATATGGCAATTGTTTTATGTATTCGTTGACAATACCGGCGATGACTCCTATTGAAGACAATGGTTAGTAAATGATTGCAAATGAATATCAGCTGAGAACAGACCAAAGCCTCCCCAACCGATTGTCCCCCAAACCCGATAACTGCCAAAACTTTTGTTAAGTTCTGTCACTTCTTTCATAACGAGATAATCGTTGAGTGATATGACTATACCCTGGCCTGAGTTGGCCAGAAGTATGAGAAAGCAGAACCAGTACCATGATACCATTGGAATCTTTATCAAAATGATGGTCAATAGGAGTCCATACCCAACAAGAGTGACAATCATCGAAACGATAAGAACTTTTCGGTGACAATTGTTTCTGTCGGCTATCGAACAGAACAGGGGTTTGATTACCGAAACAATAAACGGCAGAACAAAGTAAAGGATTCCAATGTCTTCAGCGGTGGCTATGCTGTGCTCCTTCGCGAAGATGGAGGCGAACGGCATTATTCCGCTCAAAGAACCGAACCATAAGAAGTAATGCACTTTCAAGACAGACATTTTGTCGACTTATTTGCCAAGAATGTGATCCGACAACTTTTTTTTCAAAAATATTAATTTCTTTTTTATCACATAATAAACATTATCTTAAGAATTGATTATTTACTCGACTCTTAAGTTATGAGAGAAATGAGAGAAACTCTGAAATTAGAGAAATTAGATTCTGTCTCATAATTGTCTTATAATTCCGTCTCCGATGACATTCACTCAAAACTAATGAACGGATTGAAGGAAAGGTTAGTTAAAACTTATCTAAATATTTATATCAAATAAGAGTTTGACTTTCATTGCTCAGAGAGTCCATCAATTAATCAGTTGTTTCTTCAAATCTTATCGAAGAGTATGATATCAATGATATTCATTTGTTTTGAAGAATCGCAGATCAACTGACATGTAGATAACCAGATAACCTTGCTAGTCTTCCATAAGATGTCGCAACATTTTCCCAACTCATCCATTCTGATGAACAGCTTTTTGCTGCTCTTGTTTTTCACAACTTTTCAAATTTTATATAATATGGGTTTGAATTGAACTCAACTCAATAGAAAAGTAATTTTTTTCTTCTAATAAATGAGTAAATGTTTTATGAATAACACATTCGACTCAATTTGAAAATTGTTTTCTTTGATAGAATTAATTGGATGTATGTAGATGTAATTGGGTTGGCAAGGTGCTTTCTCCACAACTCAGAACACCTGCCCTAACATAAAATGTTTCAATTCAAGAATAAAATAAATCATTGGATGAGTTCTCTCTTAATTTGTTTATCACTTTTCCTTCTTTGACTCCATTAGTGAATTTAAAAATTCTAAAGTTATATACCAAGTACATATTCAGTCTTCTCTAATAATAATCACAAAATTAAATGAATAATTGATTCATAATCAATTACAAATATTTGAATTGTCAATAAAGTAATTAGAATAATCTGGGTCTTTTAGCAGCTGATAAATTGAAGCCTAAGTCATGTTTAATGTTTTAATTTCAAAGCAATTGAGTTATAATTGTAATTAAAGTTTCGCTCAACTCTTCAATAGCTCAGAAAATGAGAAATAAAATTAGCTTGGCAAATAAAATCAATTTATTGAGACAAACGATGTAGTTTGAAATTAAACAAGATCATTTAAGTATCTCTATTATAAAAGAAAATGTAAGCATTTTTTTAGTCTTTAATGTATTCCCTTTGGAGTGATTCGAAAGAAAAAGTTTAATATAATTAGCAAAAAACTTGTGGCAGTGACGACACAGCATACCATACCATCCCTTCCTATGCCTTACATTTTTCTAAGTGTTTATAATGAGAGGAATCGGAGCAAAAGTTATATTTAGTGCAATCCCTAAAAGGAATGCCAAAGAATGTCGGGTTCATTGGAGGCCCGCTATTGTGCTTTATTTGGATAAATGTAATGAATATTCTGTGCAGACATGCGTTAGTCTAATTCGAGCCCTCACTTCATGTCTAAGCGATTCTAATCGAGTTCTGTTTCGTCGCAAATCTCTTCTCTCATCCATTGTTTCAAACATTTGGATATACTCTGTGTTCCGGACTTTCATCAAAACTTAATTAAATCAATAAAATGGTGAGTTTTGGACAATACTTTCGATTGGAACAAAAAAGTGATTTTCCATTGTTTCGGATATTCCTAAGGGTGAAGGAGAGGGATCAAAGAAGAAGACTGGCTCCAAGAAGAAGGCCGCCCGAACCACATCCAATGTGTTTGCGATGTAATTATCGTTTGAATGATTGATTGAATCAATTGTTGAAAGTTTTTCTAAACCCCGTTATCTCTATTTTGTAAAGGTTTTCACCCCATCAGGTGCAAGAGTTCAAAGAGGTAATCCATCTTGCAACTCCCATTCCTATCCACTCCAACCAATATTTGACTTTCAAATGACTTTATCGTAAGTGAAATGAAACTAAACACAAATTTTGCGTATTAGGCCTTCCAAATGATCGACCAGGATAAGGATGGCTTCATATCCAAGAACGACATTAGAGCCACATTCGACTCACTCGGTATTTGATTAATTACTGTTCACACTATTTGTGCCCAAAGGGATACTCAAGGGATGCTTTGGATTGCCTCAAAATTAGCTGATTTGGAGTTTCCTTAAAATAAGTGACCACTTTGTGATACATTTACCAAAAGCTGGAATAAGCGGATAATCATTGCATTCAAAGAATTCAATGGATTAAAAAATGATCGTTATTTTAGATTTGACCTATTTTTCAGTCTATTTATTGTGGGCTTAAACAATCAACTAATAGGTTGTGAGAAGCTTGGTCACTTCTCTGTTTATGTAGAGCATCGACTAATGGCAACAATTTATGATTGATTTTTAGAATAATCTCTGATTTTAGGGCTTATCTGACAATAATTTTTTTTCAAATTTTTTGGCGAAACTAAAAAATGAGTTCTAATAAAAGCAATTAATCTTCAGGTCGTTTGTGTACGGATGCAGAGCTGGAGTCAATGGTACAGGAGGCACCCGGACCCATCAATTTCACCATGTTTCTGACGATTTTCGGTGATAGAACTCAAGGTAAGAACGAAACCTTTTCTAAAGAGCATGATACCATTTAGTTAAATTAAGATGGATCATTTAGTGAACTGTTGTGTCATCAATAAATAGGTACTGATGACGAAGAAGTAATCCTCAATGCTTTCGCTCAATACGATGAGGGGGACGGCCTTTGCAGTGAAGATCAGTTAGTAGTGAAGACTACTTTCGAGACATAACATTATGTTTTAATCAATCGTTTTCTTCTGACATTAGTTTAAGGCACGCATTGGTCACTTGGGGAGAGAAGTTCACTAAAGACGAGGTTAGCACAACTCATAGCACTTCTGATAGCAGTACTCCACTCCACTCCACTCATTCCTAAAACAATAAACCTTTAATTGAATGCTTAATTCACATGATTAGGCGGACAAGATCTTAGCAGAAGCGCCGGTGACCCGCGACGGCCAGATTGATATCAAAAAATTCGCTCACATTCTGACCAGAGGTGAAGAGGATGAGCAAGGTGCCTAAAGATTATGTTAATATCGTATTTGTTACGGAGCAGCAAATCAGTGAACAATTATATGACATCTGTTTTCTCTGAATTATTTCTAAAACTCTGGACTTCTCTGTAAAAATCAATTTGTGCTCCAAATAACTCGAATTCAGATTTAATTATCCTTTGCTTCGATGTGTAATCTTTAGGTATTTAATAAACACTGACGTATGAGATACTAATGATAGCCAACCCGTAATACAATAATTCAATTCTCTCTCATTTGAAATACTTTATTCCGATTTTTATATAATGACACGACTTTTGGAAAGTTAGCAAAAATTAAAATCTGTTTTCAAATGTATTTTTGTCTTTCCTTTCAATGCTTTTTGGTTCTGGAAATAAATGCGAAACTATGTCATCAAATATTTGTTTACATAAAGAGGATAATTAAATGTTGAATAAACGTCTATAATAAACAAATCACACAATTCTTTAAATTATAAAATTCCAGTCAACAAATATAAGCTTTAAAATGGAACTTGGTCAAACTAATCAATTTGAGAAAGTATAGTATTTAATTGAAATCTGTATTTTTATAATACAAATCTCGTAAAGTAATAAAGAAGACAATTAAGGAGCAAGAGTATTGTTGGTGGTGGTGGTGATGGTCAGGTGGCGCAGAATAATTGGTTAAAATTTGGATCACTAAGTGATTATAAAAACATTGTGTTCTCAATGCAGTGAATTAATTAAACAATTGAGCCGAACAAACAACTGGTGATGACCCGAACCATTTATTTTATTTATATAATTAAAAGCATTCTTTTGCAGTTGTATTGCACTTCATTTATCTGAGTCACAATCGGAGGACACAATGAGAGGAATGTTTGCCAACAAATTATTTGCCTCCAAAGCACTGATATCTAAAAATATTGAGAATTTATTTAATATAAGGAAGTCTGACATCAAACGCATCTCTCATTCATTTGGCCGAAATTTTTCACATATTTCACCCTTTTTTCGCTCTTTTTCTCTTAAAACACACAGTTCTGGTATTTTCCAGATAAAGATCTTCAGGGGTGTGCACAGGACGTAATAAATATTGTAACAAAAGAACTTGGCATTCCTATATCATTATCATTCATGATTCATGAATAACATTACTCAGAAATAGGTTTAAGGAATCAGCAAGAATTGCACCATGCAAAGCTTTAAACTTATTCAAATATATTTGTGAAATTTAATCTAATATTTATTAATGTTTAACAAAATTTACATCCATTTATCTGAAAAACATTTACTTTTTATTGTATTATTCATTATCCCTTAGTTTTTTAAAGACCTAGATTGAATTGCTTAAACGATGATCTAATAGCCTTAGATCTAACAACAATAGTTGGAAGCAATTGTTATCAGGGAAATATATATTTTCGTTAACTGAATAAATAAGTGTTGGATAGTCTGATAGAAGAGAAATAAATATTTACTGAATTTAAATATTCCTCAGTTTTTGCCCCAAAACGGCGTTTCGATAACACATTCCTCTAAAAGGTTTTCAAACTAAGTAAATAAGTCGTATTTGTTTTCATCTCTTTATATGAAAAGAAGATAAAGTTTAAAAAACAGTTCGTTTTATCATCGATTTGAATGTTTTATTTGTATGAATATCGTTGAGAAAAGGAATTCATTGGAATCAGACTTTTATTTGAATACCAAATATATTTCCGAATGACTGTCAATCAAAACGGTATCAAAACTGAAATCACTTTTTGTTATTCAAATTGTGAGTAGTTTTTTGCTCAGAATATTATTCCGGAATAATTCTGTAAAAATTCGGTTGAATTTAAATGTATTGAAAAGAGTTGAAAAATGGTTACATAAACGATAGTTTTGTGCATCCGATCCATCAAATGGCTGTCAGACCAGTAGTCGACTCTTTTATCAGTTGATCTCTTCGTTTAAATGTAGACTTAATTCAGTTGCTGTTCAGTTATTGCTAGAAAAAGCCCTAAACAATAGTAATTCATTGTTTGACATAAAGTCTGGTTTATAAAGACGGCCGGATTTTTGCATCCCTTCCCTTCTTTGTAGTGATTTTATTGATTTCATCGATTGCGTCCCTTTTTTGTTCATCGAAAGCGTTTAGTTTTCTCCAATCAGTTATCTATTATTAATTGATTTATACATTGAATGTTAGCTACAAATTGTTGGAATAGTTTGAGTGTTGAACAGTTTATGGTGTGCTGAAGTGACTCACTCTAACGCCAAGACTTATGGATGCGGTCGAAGAGAGTTGAAAGGCATTAACTATTTTCACTATTTCTCGTCATTATATGCTATCGCAGTGACAGCATATGATTTGCACAAAACTCATTCCGTGCCATCAATTTTCACTTTTTTCCAAGTCTTTTGTCTCATGAGTTCAGATAAAACTGTACAACATTTTGGCCATAAATCATAAAATCGATTCTTTAATTTTAATTAGAAATCTGAGAAATGAGTGCCAAAAGAATTTCAATATTGATATTCATTGTTAGCCACGAATTAGTGATAAATTGTTTTATCGTAAGTCAAAAATAGATTTCATTTGTGAGAAAATTATTAAAAAAAAAATCTATAATTTATTATATTTTTTGTGACAAAATATCTGACATTTGACCACAAATTGATACTAATGATGGTTATTGAAGAAGGTCCAGATTACCCAGCTCAAATCCGAGTAAATACACGCATAGAAGTCATTAATCATTTTGAACAGTTATTTACACAGACTTTGTTCTAGTATTTCATGGAAATTGAGCCTGATAATTATAGGTTCTGATTCCTGTATCTAAAATACATATTCTGTTAATTTAATTCTCATTCTCGAGAGAACTAATTCTGTGACAATATTTATGAAAAACTTTGAGAGGGAGTGCCATCACTGATATGATGAGACCGTAATTAATACGCTCAGAGATCCGTTGCTCCGGAAAATAATTCAACAGAAAATTCATTAACGAGTTTAGTATTGCTTACGAGAGTAGAGACAACTTCTGTATTCAAATTAATAAGTTTTTTGTTCACACATTCCTTTCCTCACAAGTGCTGAACGGAATCCAAAACAATAATGTATTTCACGGTTTTTCTCCATTTGGCACTTCTCTCAAATGATTTTTTCGCTCCACTGAATTCTTGATATTAAAGCACAGGTCGAAAAATCAGAGTCAAAATTACAATAAAATATCACTACTAGGATAGTCTGTACTCTTTATTGATCGGACAGCTTTTTATCTAATTCTGATCTTGGATTGTGTCAGCCATTTATTTAATAAGAGCCACTATTCTGTGAAGACGTGACGCGAATCCTTAGTTAAACTTTTTTTGCAATAAATAAATATTATTAATATTAGGATTGATTTTGTTCACTGATTATTTCAAAGCAATCATTTATAACCATATTTGTAATTATTTATCATTTTTGATGTCCTCTTGACTCTTGACTATTGGCTTTTTTGTGTTCACTCACCGATAGTTTGTTGATTAAGTGAAATACTAGTCTTCGGTTGGAGTACTGCTCCCAACCATTGATAGGTTGACCAAAATTGATGTCATTCTTGTTAGTTATAAATTGTTTGTCTCCGTTATGGAGAGTCGAAAAATAGTTTGAAGACATCCCTTAAAGTGTGGGAAAAGACCGATAACTTCATCTGTTTTTATTTGAACTATTGATTTGATTTTTAAAACATCGGAAAATATCGAATAAAATACGAAACTCTATTGAGTTTAGAATATATTGATTTTACATATTATAGGAAATGGGTTTTGTGTTTGAGTTGATTATTGCGAAATACATTAATCGTTGAATATTCTCCAAAAGTGGTTTCCTCTGAGAGAAGACTTGTTCTGAGAGTATTTCCATCCGTTTCTTCCATTCAACTATTTGTAAGAGTTTTCAACAAAAAGCTTTCACTTTTAGAAATGTCTCAAATGTCTCACTCTTTGTGTGAATGTATTTAAAAAATTTATTGAATTCCTGTCTCACTTGCAAACAAACTGAAGACATGAATAGTTGAGGCCATACCATATTGTAAGCCATTCTCTGCACAGAATACACTCCAAATATCGTTTGTTAAGTGTATTCATTATTTTCTATTCAGAGATTTATTTATCAATAAGTGTAACACAATTGTCAAGCAATCAGTTTTGTTGAAATATATTTCATTTAAGTTTGATTGCCTCATATGTGTCTCACTTATGATGATCTTATTTGATCAAAATTATCATGGTAAGCAAGAAGGAAACCCAAACCTTGGAAATGACGTTTTCTTATTATTTATTAACATCATAATTTAAATATGTACATGAATAACTCACACAATGAAATCTAGTTTGATTTGAATCGTATTTTTGTCGCATTATATTTTATAATTATGTATATTTGTCATTGAAGAAAGTTTTGACATCATATTTGTCAATTATCTTGCTTATTCCAACTAAGTCAGTGATGCCCAAATAGCCCCTGGAATTTTTTTTCGATGAAACCTTTCTAACATTTGGAAGGCCTCCCCTCTGCCCTTCCTCGCCTCCTCTCCGCCCCAAGAAGTTTAGTTAATCAGGCGAATAAAACCAAATAAAACCGAATAAACTCGAAATTATCCGAATTTATGCTAAGTATAGGCAAAAATGCCATATTGGCCGCCATTTTACCCTTCACCTATCTCCCTGAAAAGTTTTTTGTAGGATCACTACCCCCTGAGCCGAGATGGTTGGGCATCACTGTAACTAAACCTTTGTTTCTTTGATCATAAATTCAGTTTTGAAATCTTAATAATTTATTTTTGTTGGAAATTTTGGTTCAAATATATTTTTGCATTAAAATTAGTGAATATTCCAACTGTTTTCATACAACGTATGACTTTCTCCAAGTTTTTCATATTTTAATATCAAGCTATTTTTGAATAATTTCATTTCCTTATTTCATTTCATCTTTTATTGCAAAGCCTGACAAAAGTCTGATAACTGTTGGAAAAAGTGTTTCACTCGTCACACAGAATATGTTTTGTCTCGCATTCAACCGATAGTAAATAGTTTTGAAGGCATTCTTCGCTAAAATTGATTTCTTTTCCTTAAAATAATGGTTTGAATTCACATTTATTTTAAGCCTTTGATAAGAAATACAGAAATATATGTATAATCAAAATAAGTCTATAAACCAAAACCCAATTCTAAAAATCTGTGGAATAGTTTTTTAAAAGTTATTTGTAAGCCAGAGATTAGCACTGATCGAGGAAACACTAAAACCATTAAAAGTTTCATCACTTCTCATTTGGATCATTATATCAAGATCATTGAAAAATAAAACGAGATATCATTAAATAAATGAACCGGAATTCTGTTACGACTCGAATATTCAAATATTATCCACATCTCTGATGGGAATGTCTTATGAAAATTGGGTGAATTTGCATCAAATTTTAATCACCATTTTTTCATCTCATATCTCAAAGAATTATGAATAGAGAAAAACATTACCATTTGATGAAGTGATCGACAATTTATTTCAAATGGCAAACTAAGCAATTATAGTGACACACAATGTGAAGGGTCTTTCTTTTTATAGACTTTTGTAAACATTTTTATTGTGTTTTCATCAAAACATTACAACATTTGATATATCGATTGATTTTTTTTATACAAACAATATTTATTACATTTAATCCATATATTTATAGCCAATAAACATATTATAGAAATTGTGATCAGATTTTAGGGATTTTTCTAAACCTCTAAAAGAGTTAATGATTTACAACAAATGTGTTCTTATATTCTGATAAAATCTAACAGTTTTTACAATAAATCAGAATTTCATTAATCATTATATTGTTTACAAATATTGATTAACAATCAGTTGATTGTGATTTCAGAGACTTTAATAATTGACGGATCATTTAATTTTTGTGAAGTTTAAATATGGTATTTATTATCCGATTTCTTCAGTTATGGTCTCTTTTCAAGGGTTGAAAATTCAAATTCTGGTATGGATTCCAATACAAAGGGACAGTACATCAGTCAATATATAAGTGACTCACTTTTAGACCGAGAAATACAATTTTGGAAACTTTTAAAGTCATTTTTCATTTTGGTTTCAAAGTAAAGGTTATTTACTGATAAATGTTGAGTAAATTCAGCGCAAACATTAAGAAAATAAATAAATTGATTTTTAGACATTTTTATAGACTTACACGACTCTAGTCGTTAACCTTTTCCCGACTTCACTCCTCACTCATCACATTCTCAGCCAATTGTGAAATAAATTTTGAGTTCCATTAAAAATTCAAAATAAATAAAAAAAACAAATTTTTAAACTAATGTGAAATAAATTTCAAATTGAAATTAGGACTCAATTGAAATGTTTAAATGAAATCTCGTTTTAAATAATTAGGAGAAATGAAGTGAACGGACACTTCAATGGACTGACATTTGGACATCACTTCTATAGAGTGGATATAACTCATGGGAGTTAGAAATGAGATCTTATGCACCGAATGAATGAAATTGAGACCAAATAGTGATTAAGTCAGTGAAGTGTTATTCTAAGCGAAAATCAATTGACTTCATCTCAAACTTTTGTCAAAATGAGAAAATCAATTAAAATTATTAAACTCTATTAATATTAATATTAAGACTATTTCCTTAAATAATGATTGAGTTGGGGAACAATTGTCTGATTTTAATGAAGCTCTTGTTATGAAATGTTGGTTCCGAAGTGAATCAGAAGTGAATGAGAAGTGAATGAGAAGTGAATGAGAAGTGAATGAGAAGTATGAGAAGAATGGGATAATTCGGTTGATTGTTATGACTCTCATTCATATGAAATACTGTATTAATTAAAATTGAGATGAATTTGCAAATCGTCTGAAATGAGTTTAGAAAATAATATTTTTATGACTTCAAAGTCGGTCTGATATTAATATAAATGAATAATAAAAATTTATTAACAGAAATAATCTGAAAACAATTTTTAGTGTAAATATTAGTGGTTTGCGATTCAACGCAAATCGTTTCGAAGGAATGCCGTCAATGACTGGACTGTAAGCTCTTCCAACAGATTCCGTATTATTATTAATAACTACAGAATTAAAGCTCAGATAATAATTAATTAGACTCAAAGCAAATATAGTTTTCAATTAATCTAATGCTTTCGTATCATCTCATAAACTGAATGGTTGTCCATTTCAGTCCATTTGGATACCCTTCTCATCTAATGTTGTACTCATTGTACTCAGTATTAAATAAAGAACTCATTCTCGAGGCTCTGATTAAAATAAATTATGTGTTTATTGCTTTTGATTTTCTATATTTGAGTCAAATATCAGTTATCTTTCCGTCTGAAAGATTGGATGCGATTTCAATCTTATTACTGACGGCAAGTGAATCAGTGGCCGTAATATTATTAAAGGCCGAAATGTGGTGGGGCGAATTGTAACTCTGGCCAACAGGTGGGCCATTGATGTGGTCAGCACCTGAACGTGAGGAACATCTCTGTCTTTCTGTGCCGTTACAGCACTGGTCGCGAGCGATATAAGTGACGATAATTCGTCGAAACGCTTCTCGAAATTCGGTATTAAAAATACTGACAAATGTTTAGGAAATGAAATGAATTTAAAAATAGAAAAAAATTCAATAATTAAAGTAATGCTAACCTATATATTGCGGGATTCAAACTGCTGTTGAAATAACCTACAAATGAAGCGAAAAGTTAATTCCAATTAATTAACTCAATAAACAAGGACGTATTTAAGGCTTATATAATAAATGAATACCTAGCCAGGTTAAAACTTTAAACGCCAGACTAGGAATACATGTCTTGCAATAAGCGGCCACTATATTCATACAGAAGAAGGGCGTCCAACAAGCTATAGGTTTGGGCGAAATGTGGACTTCAGTCAGATATGATATTTAATATCTAACAATAAATGAGGGGATTATTTAATCAATGATATAATACGTGCCGAGAAATGTTCCCATTATTACTCCTAAAGTAATGGCTGCCTTATGTTCAGTGATGTGATGGTTATACGTCTGTCCGTTGACATGAATCGGTTTTGTCATCGACTTAATACTTTTGACGTGTTTTTGACAAATGGCATACAGTTTTGCGTATAGTCCTACCATTATAATACAGGGCAGATAGAAGCTAGCAAACAATAGAACAATGCAACACGGTCAATTATGGCTTCCATTCAAACGTTTGTAATTCTAGATAACATTCTAATAGCTTTTCAAAAGAAGTAAAAAATTAATGAAAAGACCGAAACTATTCCGCAATTTTCTTTTAAAAGCAAAGATAGGTTTCATTGTGTATGCAATGGATGTCTGTGTCACTCGACTCTATCGTATCGATTGCTCCGATATATTCCATTATGTTTGGAGTAAGTGTCAGACTTTCAGCCATCAAACAGATATATCAATCCTATCGATGATTCACTTTAAGCATAAACTCTTACTTTTCTCTCTAATACCAGAAAAAAATATTGAAAAAAACTCTTAAAGTTTTCGTGTTTTATGTGAAATGAAAGAAAATAAGGTTTTGTGTTAAGTAAAAAACTTTTAGATTCAATATTTTCGATCAAATTCTTATGCTTTGAAATGAAGAACTGATTTTTATAGTCTTCAGACAATAGATAAGTGATTTCCAAACCTTAATCTCTTTGAAACTAAAAAAAACATAGGATTTGATATTCACCTGATTGTTGAGCTCACGACAGCATAAGTGGGCGTTAAGTCGAGAGCGCATTGAGGTCTGCCATCGGGTAACGAATCTATTATTTGGGAGATATTTTGGGCCAAAAGCGTATCTGCAGTGGGTTTATGCCATCCCAGACTGATGGGCACAAACGATACCAGTCCTGATATTAACCAAATGCCAGAAACGGCGATGAAGACTATCTTTTTAGTCATCCATCGGTTGTAACTCATGGGGTCTTTGATGTGAACGAATCGATCCAAGGATATGGCGCACAGGTTTAGTATAGAGCACGTGCCTGACATCAAATAATCATTAATTATTTATTGGGTTTCGGATCAAAAGAAAAATAGTTTTTAGGGTTATTAGAAAATAGTGTTCACTGACAGCAACTAATATCGAATGCAATCCATATCTCGCAGAGTTGTGGCCCAAACATCCAGTACTCCATGAGATCGTTGGCCACAGCGAATGTCATCACCAGAGAGCCTACGAAGAGGTCTGCCAGTGCTGTCAAAAGGCAAACACAAATACTTTCGATTAGATTTGATCGAAATATCGCTGTTTCTGATATAATTGTCATATTTATTGAATCGGAAAGATTTTGCCACAAATTTATTAAACTTGAAATCGAATCAAGAGATGAAAATATTGTCAAACCTAGAGATGCGAGAAACAGATTCCCAAGTCTTCTGAGTCGTCTGTCGGAGGAAATGGCCAAACAGACCATTATATTACCCAATATTGATATCAAGATAATCAAAACCAAAACGAATCCAACAAATATTTTGATATATATGGCGAACGGCTCTGAATCCTCCATATCTTCAATGGGAGGCTCAGACTCTTTATTCCAGTCGTATTTGAAATTATCGGATCCCTCAGAGTTTTGTGACAACGACTGTGTACTCAAACTAATCATTTTGTCCATACTTGCAATCTATGAACAGTTTAGGTGAAAACTTCTTTCGCCTGAAATGAGGAAACCAATGAATTCAGATTATTTGCCTCTTCTTCACAAGTAATCCATTCCTCTCTTTTGGGCAAAAGTTGGCTAAAAGACTGATAAGAATCCAATAATGAGTGGAAATTAATTATTTATTTTGATGGCGAATAATATCACTGAAAGGCATTCGAGTCACGAATTTCTAGTATTAAAAGATTTATTATATTATTGTTATATAACTGTTATTAGATTTTTCTCATTAACTATTCAAATGAGAAATCAGACAAACAAATGAAAAGCAAATTGAAAGCAATACTCCAAAAATTCATTTGCTTTGGGCAGAAAAAGTGCGGTTAAAATAACTCCGATTCCGGTCTATATTTGTTTTGAGGTCTGTATTGAACTCTGAATGCATTACGACTTAACTAATTAATTCAAATTCCGATAATTTGCTTCTCAGCCCAGAATGTAATCCCTTAATGAATATTCATCGAAAAAATATTATATGAATGTAAAAAATCTCTGAAAATCAGTGATCAGCTAATCATTGAATATTCATTTGCTTGTAATGAGAGGAAAGTTTCCAAATAATCAAAACACAAATTACTTTAGCCTTAAGTTTCTTCGTGTTGTTAATGAGTTTCACAAAACTTTTTTAGTTTATAACTTCTTTAAGGTAACAATTTATTCAATTTTGATTTCATTATTAAAGAATGATTTCTAAAAATAAGCTCTTGGCCATTCATTGCTCAAGCGAATGAACTAAAGTCAAAACGCATTCAATTATTTTTTGTTGTTTATTCTAATGCTTAATTAAGTGTGGGTAGTATAATTCAACCTTGCTTCAATGTATCACGTTTAATTAATTCCTCTGACAATATCCAATAATCTTGTCAAATAGAAGGGGTTTGAATTTGGTAATCAAGCCATTGACATCTCTCATAAGAGCAAATAAATTGCATTGATTACTATTTTTACCCAGTACGGATCTGTATTACATATTTTCTTCTTGCAAATACTTGTGAAATAGGAAGAAATGTCAGATAATTGATAGGAAAGCCTAACATATCGTCCATTGAACAGAAGTAATGGTCGAATAACGGAAAGTCCGATCGGTATTACACATAAAGTTTATGTCCAAATCTTTCATGAATTGAGAGTAAAGAAAGTATAAAATATCTATAAATCAGAGGTTAAAACGATATAAAAAGGCTCTTATGTTGGCGTCTAATCAAATGTGAAGACTTCTCCGACGGATCATAGAATTAGGCAAATAATGAGTCGACTAATGATTATTATTATTATTAGACATTTCGCTGCAGTTCACAGATTCAACAAAACTCTGCCTTTTATACCATTCTCTACATTGATGGCCAACCATTCAAATTATCTAATATTATGTAAGAGGACTTCGGATCTCTTGATATTCTTAATAATCTTGTTCATAATATGAAGTTCATATCCTTATCATAACAATCATTATAAACTTACAACAACTCTATAACAATGAAATACAATTTAAAAGATAGTTATAACAAAGAAATGTTATAAAAATAATGTTGAGCACCGGCTAATGGGCTAATAGTCATGATAGCACAACCTAGATAATTTAAGATTATTGCAAATGTTTTTGGGTTTTCCACTAATTCAATAAAAATTACTTTAAAAGCCTTTTTCCTTATTTTTTCCAAACAATTATTTTTATATTTTATTTCTGGTCTTTAAGTATTTAAGAGATCTCTTATAAAGTACTTTCATTTTTAAAATAAAAGTAAGAAATTATTATAAATTCTTGGATTCACTTCTTATTTAAGACTTTGAGTTTGAATTCCAAGAACTTTGTATGGCTTTTAAAAACGGTTTTGAATTATTAACACAAAAAAGAAATATTAAAATCTATTCCGAGTCTATTATTTTTATAGACATGAGATCTGATTTCAATCTCTGATATCATTTGAAAAAAAAACATAAAACTCTTGAATTGAAAAGTTTTGCTAAATAAAAGTTGGGGACGGATTCACAACTGGGAATTGACTCCAATGTGATGAAAGAACATCTTTTAGGATAAGGAAGTCTATCGATTACTTGCAAACCAATCAAAGCTTTCTCTACAAAATTAATAGGGATTAGCAAGGTGAATCTCTCTGATTATATCTACTCAGAGGTGAAAGACATGTAATTGACCTGAAGTGTCACACCATTGATAGTTAGGCAAAGGTTTGCCAATATTTGAATCCACGTCCTTTACTTAAGTCAAGAAATAAGATTCAATTTATTACCGATTATATTGATGGTTGGGTTCCGGCACAGAATAACCCCTAATTAGTCTGACTTCCAAATTGTGTTTACTTTGAATCAAAGAAAATGTGTTTATTCACCAAAAACTGAAGAAAATAATGAGTTTAAAAACAAATGCGAGGACTGATTGAAAACAATTTCGGATTTTTTTTTAATAATAAGAGTAATTTTTATAAGGATTCGGGTTTCGGTAAACAGAGCCGAGAAGTTCAACGATAATGATTATAAACACCAATTGCAGGCATTTTATTGTTTTTGTGTTCAAATGGAGTCAATGATTAATGAGTTCTCATCTAATCATTAATTTTGAATTTTGTATAAATATTTTTATAATACTTCTCATTAAATAATGTAATGAAAAATGACTTCAAAATATTACACATTATTTAATACTTGAATTATCTAAGGTTTCGTCTCGAGTTGAAACATTTTAGAGTATCTAGATCATTAATTGAAACAATAGAGCTGCGATGAATTATTCGGAATCAAATATCTAGATTCTAAATGAAGAAAATTCTGGAATTTCTAGTAAACAACTATAAACAATTATAAATGGCACCACTGAGATATGAGCAAGGCAAACTTGTGTCAACTGCTTTATCAATAACTTATTCCAAAATTAGAAAACTTTCTTATAATTTAATATTTTATGTTTTGTTGGAAACAAATGAAAAAATGGCGAAAACAAAGGAATAAAGGTTTTTAGGTTTTGGGCTATTTTCTGATCCTTTCCTTAAAATAAATGAAAACTCTTTTATTTTGTCTTCAATTCAACAAAAAAGAAAAATAATTTGATTTTAATGGAAAGTATGGCTAAAAAGAGAATTTCTTTCTCTTGGATTTTGTAAAATAAAATATAAATCCGGTCATTGATACCAAGATTAGTTATCAGAGTCATTAAACTACCACTAAAATTAATTAACTATATTTGAGGCTTTTTTAAAGAACTAATTAAGAAAACCTAAAATCAATGTAAAACGAGTGAATCAAAGGGATTAAAACCATTTTTTTGATAAATTAATGATATATTTCTTATAAAAACTTTTTGCTGATAAAAGTTTTTCAGAAATGAGTTGTGATTTGTTAAGCTTTAGGCGACCACTAAATCAAATGATATCTTAATTATTCATAATTTGAATGCGAATCAGATATGAGTCAAATGAAATGCAAATGAATTGCTTTTATTTTTACGAAAACCGTTTGACTGAAACCAATGGATCCACACATTTGTGGTTTATATCAAACAGAAATTTTTAGTAAATATTTTATTAAACAACAAAAAATTAGATCATTTTTCTTATCGCCTGAATAAAAGATTATATATTTGAGAATAATCAATGATTTCATTCAAATACAAGAATAAAAGTAAGAAAAATGTCATTGAATTTGATAAATGATAATAAGTTTTGGAATAATTAACTCAATGTTTAATATTATTATCCCTGAAAGCCATTAATTTTAATAAATTACATCCATTTAAAGAACTTTTTGTTAAAAAACTAAGTAATTCTTAAAAGGGATAAAAATTGAGAACAATTAATAAATTCTGAAAATAACTTTAAATCCGAGGTATTCTTAGACATATTACCGGGGATTAGAGTGAAGGCTCGGTTTGAGGGGAAAAGAATGTCGATTAAGAGCTCTTCCATAAGTATTGAATAAACTTTTATATTAATATTTATATATTGTCTCTGAAAGAGAATTCCTTTGGCTAAGACTCCAACAGTGTGTTCACAATAACAGGTCTAACACTGACTCTGAGCTAAACTTTCATTTCTTGTCGATCGAGTGGGAAGTGAATCAAATGAAAATCCTTTCCTTCTGTCAGTGCCTTTAATTACCAAAATTATATATATTTGAAGAACTCTTCACCGGATGAATGGAAGGGCGAACTCACTTCAGAATCGGTTTAATTCATTTGTCTTTGGGTTCGCATGAATTTTCAAACCCGATATTAAATATTCACATTTCAAAGACTTTCAACACATTTAGTATAAAAAGATTTTGAAATCATATTTAAATAATTGATGAAAGAGTTTGTGTCCTAACTTGTGATGAATTGCCGACAAAATCAAATATCGAATAGAAAAGAGTCAAACGATTACTTCAAACAAAATTTGTAGAATTAAGTGCAGTGTTTGTTGTGCTGAGTTGTGCCGTCTTGTGCTCGACTCAATCAAAATGTTATTTGTTGGGATAGCAGAGGATTTGTCAAATCTATTGATAGGCTTTTGTTCATTTGTGTCACTCTTTTTCTCCGCCAAAATAGAAGTACTTATGAATTGATGTATGTTTTGGCACATTTATTCTGGTATTGCATTTGTACTTCGCATAAATCAGTGCCTAAATAAACAAGAGTACTTTTTTTCTATATTAAATCCGAGGAAAAATGATCTGAATTTCAATTTGTTTTATCATTAGAGTCGATTGGAAATAAGTTTTCCTTTTGATTAAAGTCATTTATGTATCAAATGTGGCCAATGTTTACAACAAAAATTGCTTTGAATATTCATGAGATTAACCAAAAACTTAATAACAAATGCGGTGATCGCTGATCACTGCCTGTGTTTCTAATCCTTCAAACTGTATATTAATTATAGGAATATTAAACTGAGTGAGACTTCAGTTTCTCTTCCCTTCATATAATAGGCCGCAAAATATACAAAGAATTATGAATGAGATTTCACGGATCACTTCATTTAATATATCTATACTTTCATTTCACTGCACTATAACTACAAGATTTTATTAAAAACATATATTGCCAAGGGGTGTTTTAGATTAAACTGGCCCCTATTTGCTACAAAAAACTCGATGTCGCAGAAGAGGTGATAACAAAAGACGAGCAGAGATTGAGTTCAATGTTTTTTTTTTTTTTACAAAAGATTGTTAACCTGTGTTAACCTCTCGATAGCATTAACCCGAGCTATCAGTGAGTGGTTACCCCCTCTAAAATAATGTTGAGCATGATAAGATAACTTCTGATGTCGAAAAATACCACTAAAATGATTAAAATCGCTGTTCTATAAGTATTTTGTTTCGGCTGAAGTTACAGTTTTAAAAATATTCTTAAATTTAACTTCGAGCAGAATTACCTTGCTTTTTAATTTTCAATAATGCATTCAAACACCAAGAAGTTTAAAATTTAATTTGAGAACTCAGTTTTAATTGAATTTGAATCTTTCAAATTTGCTAATTTCGGAATAAAATATCCTGTTATTAGAGTTGAAGTACCTTGCTCTTTATCTCGGAATAAAAATATGTAAATTCCATTTCAATTACTCGATTATATATAATTCATGTAAAATCCTTTTAGGAGTGTTTACATTAAATAATTAAAATATTTTGTTATTAACTCAATATTCGGAATAATAATAATAATATTAATGAAAGGTTTGAAAGTTGTCTTCAAATCAAAAGTTTAAGATTCGAATGAATTGCTTTCATTCAAAAAGGTTTATATTTTTGTTGCTTTGAATCAAATTTAGTTTTCAGTGTTTAACGTTTGGAAAACATGACTTCAAAGGAAAAGCTCAAAGTCTTTCTAAAGACAAGAATTTCAGATTTCAGTCAAAAGCTTTAAAAATGAAATTCAAGTCAATATTGAAAACTGTTTTCATTAACTCTGTATTCTATGTTTTGCTAAACCATTTGCTTCCCTTCAATAGTTTGCTACAAATTGTCTCTATTGTGATCACAATATAAGTCTTTTTTAAAGGTGTTCTTGAAGTTTGAGAGCTTTGCTTATTTAATTGATTTTAGCCTCAGTAATGGCCAAGGTAGTACCTTCAAGAAACCCGACGTCAAGAGGTACTTTCGAATTTTTTTCAGCCGATATAAGTAAGAGTATTCTACAATGTTAGAACCTCTACTGACCTAGTGCTTTTTATAGTGGTAATGACAACAAAAATCAAGGTGGTAAGGAAAAATATAAAAGCACTTCTTACAGACAAAATTCAATTGGAATACAATGATAAAGGATTATCAAGACATCAATATTTGATATAAAGAGTTGCATTACTCCTATTTGATAATTGATAGTGAATTCATTGTTTATTAAATAAAGTGAGAGCTATAAGTTATTGATTGCCAAGAAAGTAACCTCGATTAAGTATTTGCATTACATAACAAGATTATTTATTAAAAGGAAACAACTTATTGATTCATATCACGAACATTGACTATAATTTTTGTTACGAAATCCTCTAAAATGAGTGTTGGAAAAGATATAAGTTTTCAAACATTTAATTGAAGAGTTGGCCAATAATTTGGTGTCATTTTTAAAATAAATGTTGAAATACTGGTAATCATGAGTTGAAATCTTAAGTAATTTTTGTTTTTACTCACATAATATTTCATGAATGACAAGATTATTAGTTGTATGGCTTTAATATCTGTGTTATCTCTCGGTTGGAATCAAATCTTTGGTAATTTTCGTCGACTCTATTGAGAAAATGAAAAATTTGAAAACCAAAGAAGTTTCAGCTTTTATCGGATTAATAATCAATCAATATTCTTGATAAATACATTTTTATTTTTAGTACATTCCAGATCATGAATGTATCCAGCATATTAATATAGGCTTGAGAAAATATCTATTTATAAATACCCAAAATGTCAAAGATTCAAAAGATTTTAATACTAATGTTTATTGAGTTAACTTGGAATCAATAAATTGGTTGAATGAATTAAATTGTACAAGTTTATTTTAGTACTAATATCATTTGACAGAAGTGCTGCCAATAAGTGATTAATTTGTGGTCAGAATCCAATCATTCAATTATTCAAATGCTTGCAATTCATTTGAGTTCAGTTTAACTGAAGTTCAATCAATCAATTAAATTAGAGGACAAATAACTTGGTTATCGCATTAGATGTTTATCTATTTTTTATATTATTCTGTGAATAAACATGCTCGATCCTTCTCTTAATTGAATGCTTTTAATTAAGAAAGAAAAGATGGGAATACAAATAAACCAGGTATGTGCACCGTTTGACACCAGTGACCGAAGGGGGGCCAAAAGGTATAGCCAAAATACCCCCTTCAATTTGGTCCGAAAAAGTATACTTTTATTTGCTCTATCCCTACCCCCGCTCGAGCTAAATTTTTTTTAACATTACGTCTATGGACAAGCACTAGGTCTGTCGAGGTGTTGAAAATTTGAATACCCCCATCTGACCACCTCTGATGAATAAATGATGTCTTACCCCCTGACCAAAGGTGCTTGGGCATCACAGGAGGTTAGCTAAATTTTCACTCTAAGAAAAGTCAAATTGATTGACCCCTTGCCTATCCCTACAATAAACTGAGTAAATATAATTTTGTTTTCCCAAATGTTTGATTCAATGAACACTTAAGTAAATTCAGTGAAATATAAATGAATTTCACAATAAATATAGTAACGGATTGGCTCTCATTACTACCAATAAAGGAGTGAACACAAATCGGAAAAAATTAATCAAATATTAACTTTTAATTAAAATTTATTTAAATTTCACAGAATGTGTAGGATTCAAATAAATCGATATTTAATATAACAGTGATTTTGATTTGAATCAATGGTTTTGCCCCTCAAATGACACTTTCGTTCACTGCCTTCGAGTCTATACTTAAATAGAATGAAGATATTTGTCAACAAAAGTATGTCTGAGAAACGGATTAGTTTAAGATTAGATATAATTAAACAATGATTAGAGTAAGTGACTCAACATTTGACCGAATTTCGAGTCAAAGGGGAATAAAATTATACAAAATAATTGACTAAACCAAGTATTGGATGAGTAATGAAAGATTGAATTAGATTTGGCTGTAATTCAAATAAAAGTATCTGTAAATCAATTCTGAGATTTTGTCGAATAATTCAATCATTAACTGAGAGTATGTCTGCAAATACTCAGGAATTCAAAACCCATTTTTTTTTAAATCGAAACTATATTTTCAAGAAAGACATGGTTTTGGTTCTGGTCTTTCAAAATGTAAGAACTGAAGCAACAAATTATTGGCAAATCGTCTGAAATAATTTGATCGAAAATTTTTCTAAACGAAAATTAAAACCAATGTTTTTCTCCTAAAGAAAAGTTAAAAAAATTTTGTCTCAAAAATAAAAAGTTTTATTCTGAGCCAATTTCTATGCGATTAGCTGTCGTTAACCCAGACATTAGTCGATTTTTCATCTGAAAGAACATTTGAAGCCTTAAAAATTTGATTTTGCCTTTTGTTTGGGTTTCAGTCTTTCATTTCATTCTTATACTGAATAATATCGAAGGGTTTCAGTCCTTAAGTCAATAGAAACTGTTTTCAAATAAGTATTATCTCTTTCTTCTGTTTCTTTTTTCCTTAGGTCTTAAAAACGAAATAAATACACTTTCAACAAATTTCATCTAATTTTTGAATCGAGGTTCTATCAACACAATTGGCTTCAGTATTATTTTAAATCCTTGACTTCAATCAATTTTATTGATTTCAAGAACAAAATTGAGAGAAATTTTAAGCGAATTTTGTTTTAATTATTCGACAATTAAAGCATTGTTCCAAATATCAGTTCAAATATTTCATGAATTACAGGATAATTCAATTTAAATTAGTTTGGCCTAAAACACAGATGACCATGGGGGATTCACTGGATAACGACAATTCTGTGTTAAACAATCCAAAATATATCTGACTTTTTCACTAAAGGCTGGAATATATTTCAAATATAATCGAATTATATGGAAAACGAAGGAATAGTAAAGAAAAAGAGCGAATATCTTAGACTTCATCGGCTTTATTGACGTCTATTGAAGAAATTGGCATAATTCCCATGGTGGTTTAGAGCCTACCAAATCATTCGAAGGATTCTTTTCTCGTTTTGGTTCAACGAAATACCCATAAAAAGCTGACAAACAAAAAATGTGTTCTTTATATTAAAACTTCAATTTTTATAAAATCATTTCAGATTTGGAGACAAAAAACTCATTTATCATAAAACGGATTCAAAAAAAAAGAGTAAACTATAGAATATTTCTATGAAAACACAAAATCTTATGTCTCTTAACATAAATTTTTAATTTGAAAATATGAAAGACTTAAAAAATTATTCATTATTTGTTGAAATTCATTAATCATTTGTAAATTACATGTAATTAGTGAGCCTTTCAGACCAGTAATCGCCAGAAGGAGTGCACCCAAAATACCCCCTAAATTATGGTAAACCCCCTAAAATTTGCTTTACTATGTTTATGGATAGATGGGAAGACCGAGATTTCAAAAATAAAACTTCCTCTATATGGTATACCCCTCTATACCCCCCTTCCCTCCTGTGATCGAACACTTTGGCCATTACTGCTTTAGACAAACTTTATTAGATATATAACTTGAAAGATGTGCAAGATGCTTAACAGTTACTGTACTGTTTGATTGAGCATCTTGAACATTTTGGTCCCTAATCAAAAATAGTTGACTGGAATTAAAACTTTTGAGTTTATAAATAAATTAAGTTTTAATTATTAAAACATTTAGGCAATGGATTAAAAGTCATGCGAATACTTAAAATAACAAGATTAATTTATTAGCAGATATGAATGCAGAATACAGATTTTAAATTCATGTTATCTAGATAAGTCTCGATAAAACTTGAATTTATTTATAGCTTTAAAATTAGGCCTCGAATAAAGTCCTTTTAGATAAATATTTATAATTCATGAAAACTTTTCGGAAAATTCTTGAATTCAAATAACTTTTTTTTGAAATATATGTTTTTAAATCAGACATCTCCAAGGGAACTATACCCGGAATACCCCCCCTGGGGCCTAAAATTTGTAAAATACCCCACTGAGATTTTGTTAGCAAAGCCCACAAAATGGCCGCTGGAGGCGAAAATCTGGTATTTTAGATGCAAGTTATACCCTCCCCTATACCCCCTGAGCCGAAGAGCTTGGCGATGTCCGTTTTAAATAAATCAATTCACTTATATTTATAAAAATCTGATAAATAATTGACAAATATATTCATATTAATGATCAGTTTATCGACGTCTCTATATAGACATTGAATTCTGGCCTTAAATGAAATTTTCAAATAAAGGCTGAATTGTGGAAATTTTCGGGTCAGGAGATAAGTCTTATATAAATGCTGACGAGTTTATACAATTACCAAGATTTGCTCGTCTTTACTGTCAGACAGTTTGATTTTAATCTGGCTCACATTTTGAATGAACTCACAAGATGAGCAGGACAAAAGAAAGGTCAATCATGTCCTCTATCATTGAGAATGCATTAAATCTATTGGGAAGGAGTGATACCTAGTATTGCCTAGTATATTTTTAGCTGAAGTGGTTTGGTTTAGTTGAAGTCTTTTTCTTCTCATTCGATTGAATTTAATATCTGAAGAACTGGCGATTATAGAGTTTGTTCTGTTGTCCACAAAAACTAGATTATTGAAAAACATATTATAAAAGCTGTCTTTTGACACAAATGTTTAGTAGAAAACAGAGAGAAATATAAAATGAAAAATGAAGTTAAGATAGAAAATGTCTCAAAGGAATCGGATTATTGGCAAAAATGTTTCGGGAGTTTAGAAAATTAAATACGAATTATATGTCGTGTTTTCAAAGAGATATCACATTTAGTTATTCTCAGAACTAAAACCTTATCACAAATGATTTGTTGACGAACTTCAAAATACAGAACTCTTTTTTTGCGTTTCCAGAAAAGCTCTATCCTATTAAGTACTCCACTATTGTTTCTGGTGTGCAATTCCAATGACCAAGATACAGAAAAGCCATAGACCAAGGATTTTTAAATGTTAAGTCTTTTAAATCATTTATTTTGATTAAATCTAATTTGATTTTGAATGTGTGGGCAGTGTATCCACTCTTCCTGTTATTGAAATTTTGTTTGTCTAACCCACTGATGCTACAAATGGAGGCCAGACATCGAGGCTCTCAATGTCTGTGAAAGCTGTGGCATAGAATTTGTTTTTCAATTAAAATGATATCTATTTTCTGTTTATATGATTTCTGTTGAATTGAATCAATTCTTGGAAATATTTTTGAGGCTTAAGTTTTCCATTTATACATGAGTTCACCCCTTCTGTTGAGACGGTGCTCTAGTTTTTGGGCTTTTATGCTCTTTCGGGGAGAAATAATTTACATAATATTGAAGTCTTTACAGAAAATAAATTCGGTTTGAATGGAGACATAGTATACCCTCATTGCGATTGAGTTTCAATTGATTGAACGATACAATTATCATAAGAATTATATGTATTCCTCGTCATTCAGTTTAGGCTTTGATTCAATTTCTCTGGAATAGGCTTTAAGACAACAAATCTGACAGATTATAGACAACGAATAAAAAAGTGTTTTGTTGGCAACAAAAACAAATCCAAACATTTATTCATTGAATCGAAAATCGATGACAACTTGGAAATCAACTCAAATGGTTAGCTGAACACCACTTTATAGGGAAGTCGTTTGAAACTGAATTTCAGTCATATAATAAAATTAGTAATTATTGATTGATAAATAGTGCTTGCTACATCACAAATGCTCAATTAACAAGAGCCATTTAGCTCTGAAAACTGATCAAATTGAAAGCAAAAGAGGGAATAAACGCAATCATAGGATAATAAGGAAAGTATTTCCCGTTTTTAGAGATCTTATGAGTTCTTATCTCAAGTCTTAAAACTAAGGAAATGCATAAGAGTTTGGTCACGACTTTGATCTGTTGAGTCAAACAATGGTTTGGCAAAACAGACTCTACTTTTGGCTAAACCATTGCCTAAAGACAATACATATAACATATAATTTTAATTAAAAACTAGTCAACCATTGATTTGTGAAGTGAAGCACTTCTTTAAGACACTCAAGACTTGTCAGGGAATCTCCTAAAAGCCAAATCTAAGCGACGACTTATCCCTTCAGATATTAGGACAGATGTTAGTCACAGATAAAGACTTCGCAATCAAATAAAAGTATTGAATGTATTTTCTGTTTTGATTTTCTGATCAAACCTTTGTCACAGTCTTTGTAAGAGTATAGCAAATGAAGTCCAATTCGGACACTCCTAACAGGTTTGCAAACAAATAATTCAATACTTGATGTCGAATGAGAAGTATGTCTCATATGACCCGTCAATCAATCATTATTTTTACTGCAATTCATTTATTAAATTTCATTTCTGTTTATTTTATTTGGCCTTCGATTTATCAGATGTCTTGCATGATTGGCCATGGTAACTCATGGAAAGACATGGTTAATCAACGTCATAAACCAAATATGCATTACATATGCTGAGAGATGAGTGAAAAATAACTTATTAATGAAATTCTTGTCTTCATTCATCATTTGAGCATGCTGTAGTTTACGCTTTGCAAATTTTAGCGTGTTATTTTATGTCAAATTTTTCTATCAATCCGAATATCTAATTTTAAAAAACTTATCTTGATTAGATTTCTATCTATGTGAGTTAGAAATTTTGCATTAAATTCTATGCTCTGAGCATTGGGGACAGACATGAGCCCAACTCAACAGACAGGCATTCGTCGACTGTCTATCATTTTCAGGAAACAAATTACTGTTTGAATGATTTACTGAAAATGAGATCACTATTTGATTACACG